>VYZW01033849.1:60030-262723 GCA_013401315.1 Balaeniceps rex
AGAATCAGGCCCTCTGGTAGCACTGAAAGCAGCAGCAAGAACAGAATGTCTCTGCAGGATGCCTACCATGCCCCATAGAGAAAAGAAATGTCAGGATGCAGCAGAGCAGGAATTCCCCCAAGCAGCAAGGAAGTAAATATTTTTTGCGTTTTTAGGGAGGAGCACTCTTGCCATTCTTTCAACCATTATATGACTTTAATGACTGGCTTCTCTTTGTCTTAGCAGCTTGCAGNTCCTTATCTGAGTCAAAGGTTTCATTGGAGTCTCTTTCTTGCCATTGCCTTCTTAAAAGATGGCCAAAGGTGGATACAGTCATTGCAATTCACGTGTTTTTCAAGTAAAAGCCTACTGATTAAAATATTCACTCCAGAAGAGGGCATCTAGGCTTTAGATTCTCTACAGCCTGAGAATACACATTCAATTCCTCGCTTTACCCTAAATAAGTCTCCTTTTCACTAGGCTAGTGTTTCATCCTGGTAGAGCCATCTATGTCTTACCTATTTTGCCAGAACTCACAAGAATAATGAACAGGATCAACCTACAGCCAGCCAGCACAAAGAGCTGTGAAAGACAGGCCCTGACATCATTTATACCATCTGCAAAGAGACCGTTTGATGCTCAGATTATACCTCTGCATCCTATAAGCTGGCTTTGGTGTTGTTTTAAAGCGATTCATCTGTACAACTCCACACACTCTTAATGGCTCCATTGAAGAAAATATATGTAATCTGGCTTTTGCTTCATCCGCTGGTAACAGCATTTTCCCCAATACACAGGAGGGTAAGGGTCTCTGACATTGACATCTTATTGGTAGAAAAATCAGAAGGTTAAATAGTTTGAATTATCTGGACATGTAACACCCTCTTGGAAGGGAGACCACCACAAGTATCCTCAAGCAAAGCTTCTCCTCCAGAAATTCCACCCTAAACTCCAATTCTACTTCCCAAAAAACTACTATGTCCTATGAATTGTCATCAGCTATAGAGAATGAGAAGAGAGCATTCACAATTTGCTGCAGCTTTTGCTCAAAGATCACTGCATAATGAAGAGAGAGACCAAATCAGACAGCAGGTCTTCCGTAGACTGAGCATTTGCTTACACACCAGAAAAAGAACTCATAAGACTATGTTTAACACCATCTGGGGATCCTTCCATACAATATTACCATCAATAATAACAGAAGCCTAGCTACAGATTGTTGTACTCTGTGACAGCTAAATATATCAGACCTAATTAGATAACACAGGCCAAAAAGCAAAAATCTGCAAACACATGGGAATGCTACCACAAGGACCAGGAAGATGAAAAAAACCCCTGCAAATCAAGTGTAGGGATGAACCTGGATTGAAATCACCAGTCTCAACACCATAACTGAAATTCAGGAAAGGTCAGCTCTAAATAAAGAGCCTGGTTTGAACTGCACAGCTGGGGTTTCTCTGTGACTCAAACCAGAGCACAGGCTCCAAACACTCGTAAGAGCTAGAAAGAATGCACTGGGGAATTTACCTCAGCTGGTATATATCAGCCTAGCTCCATTGACTTCAATTAGCATGATGTTAAATCTTCAGTGTTGACTTCAATGGGATTACAGTGATTTACATCAGCTGAGGAGCTAACATTTCACTTTTAGGCAGACTCTTCTGTAGCATCTTCATTAGTGGAAATTCTATGTAAAGAAAGGAAAAGGAGATATACTCTGCTCTTATGGCTCCAGCTACCTACTGTAATGGGTATATCGTAAATGCAAGAGATAGACTGGCAGCCCACTATAATTAGCTCCATTTTGCTGCAGTTCAACCTATGGTTACAATTACCCTTTCTTTGCTATAAACAACTAGCTAAGAATTGCTGGAGCCACTCCTTCTACTTCCTGCCTCTCCCCCTTATTTAACAGCTCTAAACACAGGTTTTTATAAATGCACAAGGTTCTTGCCCTTTCCTGCGCATGCACAGCTGGCAATTACTGCTAGCAGCTGGCCTTCCCACTTCCCAGCTCTCTCTTCCTGTCTGTTTTCCCTAAATCTGTAAACACAAGAATAACTATCATTTCACTGAATATTACACATGTATCCCAGGTTTGAATGCTCCAAAATACTTAAATTCAGTATTTTGTGAAACATGCAACAAGATGCTGCAGTCCTCCCACAGGTTGCATTGCCAGATGTTGTTGGAAAGCAACATGCCAGTTCCTCCCGGATTCTAGCTGAGCCACTGCTTGTTAAACATTGAAAATATTATCTGAAATGCCCAAATATGGTCTTTTGAGGAATCCAAGGAAGGCGTCCATAACTCCTACTTCTACGCACCCCATCTGAGTGCCTTGCTTAGGCTGCTCTACAGTCTGTGGAGACTTCAGAGATGATTTAAGAGCTAAACTAGGAGTTTACCTCTCCCTAAGGAATATATAACCTGTCTAGGCTTATAAACCAGGTACCTTTATTAGAAGCCTGAAGATGGTACGAGTATTCTTAAAATACCTATGCGTTCCATTTCCCCCCAAGCCCTTTTATCATCTGACAACATGAATCAGAGAAAGAGGGAAAGTTTGCCTGGTCCAGGGTTCTCTTAAAATGTTAAGACCTTGAGATTTATACAGCTGTTGAGCATCGGGTTCTGCTGCCCAGTACCAAAGCTGTGTTTTGGGTGGAATTATGTAAATGACAGACTTCACATTTCCGGGTCAAACTGTAGTGGTTTCAGACTGATCTGAAATGAAAGTGTTTGAATGTCTCGGTGACATAGCTTATTTAAAATATTTCTTTCAGCCTGAAACAAAGGATTTCTTTCCAATGTTGTTTTAAATTTAAGTTTTGGTACAACTTACCACAAGATACCACTGCGAACAACGATGTTCAAAGGTTTAACTTAAAAATGAAACATTTTAACTTAAAAAGAGTTCTCTTCTGATTCCTTTTTAATCTGAAAGTATGAGACCAAATCCAGTGCTGACTGACAAACACTTCTAGTTTCCTCAAAATTTAATCTTTCAGTAAATAAATGGGATGTTTAACTGAAAAACATCCTGTTCTAGTTTGGGTATCGGTGAAAAGCTCATACATACCTGTCCCAAAACATCATCCTTAAGCTGTGGACAAATATGGCAGATTTCCTACCAACTCCTGGCCCTCTAAGGACTACTTTGAAGAACAAAGTTCCTCTAGGACCCAGACAGATGCCTTTCAGGAGAAGGGTTGGTTTAACACAGAGAATGCCAAAAATCCTATTCCATCACCATTTCGTAGCCTTTTTATACTCTTGACTGATCTAAGTACAGAACAGAAAGTCACATGTAAGCTGCAGAATAAAAATACCTATTTTACTGGGACTGGCTGTGACTTGGCTACAGGAAAGATGCAATAATTTCTCTTTGCGCACACAATTTACAAGCTAGAATGTCTCAGATTCTTCTGTTTCCTTGCTTCCTTTTCTATCTTCCGACCCTCAAGGGCCTAATACCCAGTCACTCTTTCTTGGCAAATAACAAGAATCATTCTCTCCATGGATACAAAGCCCTCCTTTCTGGTAATTAAACAATATTGTCAACTTAATGGAATGTCAAGGATGGATTAAACCTGACTGTGGAAGGAAATAAAAGTGCACACACTATTTAAAAGTTTTGAAAAGCATACCTCTATAGGAAAAGATTCATATTCCCTTGGATGAAGTTTATTCCTTCCTTCTGTATATTGTACAGCAGTTGTCATCTCACAATATTGGGGTTAAGACTCTCACTCCCCAATCTTTGGTCATCATCTCCTATAGAGTTAATAAGCCCAAGAAAATGCCTTTTTATGTCAAGAATAACTTTTGTCCAGAGTGTTTCCTAAGTAGTTTATGGATGGATGAATTTACTATTCCTAGGAAAACGTAACCGAAATCTCAAAGACGCACTGCCCACTTCAGTTGTTACTGTTTCGTTGTTACTTTATATTTATGGATTTCCTCTGTAAGCTTCCAGTTTTCATTACTTTTCCTCCTCCCCTCCTCCTCCCACAGACTTCCCAGATTTTTCCTCTGGTGTTGCATCATGCCACTTCCCAGTCAAGGTTTGGAGAACACATTCCAACTCTGCCATGTTTCTAAGCCTCAAGCTAAAGGAAAGGAAAATTCAGTTTTAATCATACGATTGAATTCAGCTCTTCTGAAGGTGTTTAGTTTAAGTCAAAGTGAAGTGGGACACTTAGGCCTTCTTGCAGAAGACAGTCAGCTGCAAATGACATCAAGAACTAACATTCAGCCTTAGAAAAAAAGAATGTGGAATTATCGATAAAATTGTCAGAGACTGGGGAGAGAGGACCCATGGGTGATGGTCAGATGGTTCTCAGTTTGTCAAAAATTCCATCACAGGAGAGGCTGGGGAAAGTTATGGGTAGCTGCTCTGAAGTGAGACACTAACTTACAGGAGCAGCTTAAAAATCATGCCACTTTATAAAAGTGACACGCATCTAGTTCCTCTGACTTGTCTTTTGAGTAGCTAAACACTAATCATGTTTGCAGGTTTTGAGAGAGAGAGAGAGAGAAATCAGACTCTCAGCTGATCACATGACTCCAGGAAGTTGGGATTCAAGAAAAAATACTAAATATTTTGACAAATCATGAGGGTACTGACTCACTGAACGTGGAGCCGCGCACAGCTCTGAAAGAGCTGCACTATAATAGCAGTGAAGGAAACAGAATTGTTATACTCTCCATATTTTCTAACATAAAAAGTAGTGGAGGAAACCCCAGAGCTTGACTTCTCCCCTTAAACACGCCCAGATTATACTGACCTGTTCTTTAACGTCTCCTCTTTTTCTCAGTCTTATATCTTCCCTCTTTTGACTCCTGCTTTCTTAATTTCTTTGTTTCTTCCTCTCTCTCAGTGGTCTCTCTCCAAATTCAGACATGATGCTTTCCCTGCACCCACATCCTCACTCCCGCTGCTCTCTGTCCCAGCCCAGGGAGCCATGGATGGGTCCCACTGACATCGCCAGACCTTTCCAACAACTGCAGCAGAGCCTGTGGCTGTACCCATACTGTCCTTCCCCCCATAATAAACCTAATTGCCTCCTATGTTTACTTTGACAGAGAATAAAGGATCCTCACCATTAAGCAGATTTTTTCAAATATTGGCTTCATTTTTGCCACCCTATGGACAGTTTTACCTTTACATGGTAGGACTGTTCACGTTTGCCTGCATTTTTCCATACACCACAATGACAGAAGAAGTTAAGACAAAGTCTGGTTTTTAAGGTTACATATTGAACATTTACCCAGGAGCTGGAGAATGGTAATCCAATGAGTTGCATAAAAGCAGTAACAACAATAAGATTTTGTATACATCTCAGATACCTCTCCCTGACAAGTGAAATGTTTTAAAATTCTTGATCATAACCAACTATTTTAAAAAGTGTCCATTCAAAAAATATTTTTCTATTATTTAATCTTTGCCTCTGTGTTTCCTATTCAACATTTTTAATGGCCATTTTTCTAATACCGCATCCACCTCAAGTGACATTAAGCTGATGTAATAGAACCATTTTAATCAGTAACAATCAATTTTATTACTATGAAAACCTTAGGGACAGAACATTAAATACATACCATGTAATTAGTTTTCATAAAACAAGCCTTCATCTTAGCAAATCAAATATAATGAAAAGGAAATTTAACAGCTATAAAAATCTATGGCATAAAGTAGGTGTGAGTATGCATGCTGTACGTGCAACAGTATGTAATCATGTTTCATTTCATCCACACACATAATCTGTGTGAGGCTAAAGATGAGTTCTGGGAAGCCTTTGGAAATGTAGGAATGCCCCAAATGTTCTTTTGTGGAGGATAATCTACTTTATATGCTTACTTTATAAGCTACATTAGTAGCTGCATCTTAGAAGAGAATTCAGCTTGCAAGGAGTCTGCAAAAATCACTTAATGAATGCACTTATTGATGCAATGAAACCAAGATGAAAAGCAGTACTGAGAAAAGCAGAGTAAATATCCAGTACCTAGCTAGTGATAAAAATAGAGTTTCTATCTCTGTATTTATTCACAGTGTAATTAATATCTGACATGATTCTGCATCCTCTATGCCACCAAGGCTGGAAGTGTTTACAAACAACCATTAGGACCAGAACTGCAGGCTGGGCACATAACAGCCTCCCCCATAGGCATAGACCAATATTTCTCCAGCTACCAGGAATTCCCACTGAGGTCACTAGCAGCATGCAGGCACTTTATCCTGTTTCTTGCAAGGACCATGTCCTTGTGCAGATCACAATATTCCTCGAGCAGGAACACTTAACAGGACTGAGGGGATTTGGTGATGAATTTTTCTTTTTCATTAGCCAGGGGTTGTTTTGTTTGAAATTATTTGGAAAATATAAGTAATGTTTCCACACATAGTAATCATCCACTGGGGGCATATTTAAGTTGCAATTCATCAGCGTGGAGTTTTGCCACACAGAGTGTAACAACAAGCTACAAAAACAGCCTCTGAGACACCATCTTCCCAGCCAGGAATCAGCAGTCTCCTGCTCCACCTTCTCTTCTTGATTTCTCAGCCAGGTGACCTCCTGGTCCTGGAGAAATTCTCAGTTCATTTTTCAAATAGCCATTAAGATTACTTTGTACTATTCCACCCCAGGGGAACCGAAGAGCTGCCCCAAAATCCAGAACAATTGATGATATTTTTCTCTCAACAGAAAATTGGATTTTTTACTAAGCTTAAAATCTCCTCAAGGAAAATAGATTACTTCAGAAAGTCTTCTGATTTTAAATCAGTTTTCCCAGAGCAGATTTTGATTCAACATTTTCAAGGGATTCTCCTCAAAAACAACAAAGCTTCAAAACCAAAAAAAGTCCTCACGATTTCCCAGGAAAAGTTCTGCACTAAATTATGTCTATAAAAACTAGAAGTATTTATTACTTTCTTCAAATTTTCAACAAGAAAACAAAGCATTTCCTGACTAGTTCTAGTCAAGCATTTTCAGGCCATCACAAGGTCCTGGTTTGTCTCACTCTTCCCCACGTAAATCAGGAACCACATCGTAGCCAAGAGGCTGTAATTACATCTGATGGAGCCCTTCACATATTGTCAAAAATATCTTTGCATCAACAACCTGTTGCAGAAGCCAAGGAACCTGATGCTATGGAAACCCTGTGGCCCCAGAACTGGGGAAATCCACCTGAGTTTGGGGGGCTGCAGCCAGCATGCAGTTCCAAATTTGGGAATGACTCATGAGATTAGTTGTGTCAGGGCTAAGGAGATGGGGTTTCTTGAGGTCCCAGCTCTGGGGTGTGGCATCAAGCACATCACTCAAGGGCAGAAGAGCTTTGATCTTCAGGTCATGGCCATGAGATGGGACTTGGGGCCTTTGGAGTCAGAGGTTTCAAATGGTCTCACCAGCTGCTGGCCCAGCCCTGGGCTAGATCCCTCCTGAAGGTTGCCCCAAAGGTGGTGGTCCTGGGACACCAGAGCCCACAGCTGTGGGCCAGGGCAGCAGCCCAAGTGGACTGGTCTCTGATGGAGAGCTGGGACTATGAAAGCCAGAGCGGCGCTGGCTCCAGCCCAGCCACAAATCCTGAGACACAAGCAGCTGCTACCAGCGGTTGAACTGACAGGATCATCAATTTCTCCAAGAAGCTGCAACATCTGGGGACCATATTTCATTTCAGAAACACTGTGTATTGATGTGTCTGAAACAGACTTTTCTTAGGGTTTCTGGTTCATGTGAAGTAAAGAGGAAGGCTTGTTTTAGACTGAGAGAAAATGGGGAAAAAAAAAAAGTTTTCTGCCACCTGGAAACCCTGGGGGTTTAGCTGTCTCTATCTGCAATAGTCCATGTCTCACGCAGGAAAAGAATGGGGCTGAGAATCCTGCAGGATTGGTCTGACCCATCCCTTCACTGTACCTTCTTATCCTTTCGGCTGGGGTTGCTCAGAGCCCCGTGTAGGCTAGGGCAGCTCCATCAAGTGGGATGTATAGTCAGCCTTATATTTCTCTGAACTAACGGTGATTCATTCACAGGGGCAAAATTTTCCCAAGTCATTGCAAGTCTCACAAGCCAAAGATGAGTGTTTGAAAGAAACATTTAACACTCGAAACTGAATCCTCAATTCAAGGTGACCTTGCAGTTTTTATTAATGCTTTGATCACCTCCATGTCTATGAAATGACATGATTCGATTACCATGTGTTACATCCTCACATTTACTCATACCTCAGAGGGCCTAATTTGTGCCTCTGATGTATTTCTGAAGTAATTTCTATGGAAAGATATCTTTAAATTCCTTTAAGTGTATAAATTGTATTATTAATTCAACATACTACTTTTGCTCCATTGTTCTTTTTTTTTCCTGCTGTTAGAATACGTGAGAGGAAATTTAAGCTGATGAGCCATTAGGAATGCATCACCTCTGTATATCACTAAAAGAAACATTTTGTTTCCAATCTGGACCATGTAAAGACAGGTGCTTGAATTCCTGCAGTTTGATACTTCAGGATGAAAATCCTGGTTCTGCCAAAGTCAGTAGCAAAATTCTTATTGATCTAAATGGGGTAGAATCAAATCTAAAGAGCAACAACAAGGTATCTCTCTTCGGCACATTGGTCCCTCCTGTTATCTGTGCAACACATGGAGTTTGTTGACATCTTAATATGAATAAAATATTCATTGACATGTTTTATGTGTGTCTGCATATGCACTGCAGCTGGATGAACAAGTCATCATTCCAAGATCTTCACCCTTTTGTCTGATCACAAATTACCAGCCAAGGCAGTGATTTTCATCACTTTTATTCTATTTTTCTTAAACATGCAATGGATCAGTTTAGGAATGCAAGCTGTATTTTGTAACTTGCTCACAAATAGTCTGTTCATGTCTGCCTTGATCCAAGAGAGAACTTAAACCTGTCCCCAGAAGGGGCTATGCAAGATTTAAAATATTTCCTTGCATAGTGACCTGTGTGTGCTGGCCAGACACAACAGCTCACTCATCCCAGCTTCACTAAGAGACCTCATGGTTCCCTCACGGGGTCCAAGGATGGAAAGGCTGTACAGGGAACAGTGGTAACTTGTCTCCATCAGTGGCCTACAGCAGATATATAGGGAAGAATTAAAAAACAGGGCATTGCACTACTTCAAGAACACTCTTCCAATCACCAGCAGCCCGAGTCTCAGACTTTCAGAGGAAGAGGTGCTTCACTGGTGTTTAATAACTATGCATGGATTTCTTTTCCATGAACTTGTCCAGTCTCCCCATGAACTCATATGAACTTCCAGCAACTACAACATCCTGCAGCAAGGAGCTCCTCAGCTTCACTTCATGTTACGTGAAAAGACACTGACTTTTGCTACAGCCACCACCCAAAGGGGATGAGAACAGATAAGGCCTAAGAAAGTTTGAGGAAATATTTCAGACTCTTGAATGGAAAAGGATATTGTTTTTCTGACAGAGCAGTAGAAATAATACATCGTCAAAGGTGAGGGACAGTGCATGTTCCCAACTTTGTCACTACCCATGGGTAGATCCATGCTCTCACTCTTCCCTTATGAACTCTCTATGTTACAAGTAAATTTCAGAAAGGCCATAGCATCATTTGTTGTACAAACACTCTCATGGATAATTATTTACTGTATATTTGCTACGATTTCTGCTTTCTGCAGAAATTATAGAGAGATAAAACCTCACTTGCTCAGCTGCTCACAAATAAACCAATAAGCCAGGCTGCAATTGCATACACTAGAAAATCAATCATTGAAACTTCAGTTGGTTTAGCTCATTTGAAAGGCCATACACAAATATATTTGTGCTCTATTTGCCTAATTCTAATATACATTCACGTGCCTGTATATATTTCCATGTCAAGATACAGTAATTAGGTCTATGAAATACAAACAGCTAGAGTTTTATGCTGTTCTCCCTCCCTTCCTCCTCAACACTCCTACATTAGTAACTAGAAACAAACACTCAGCACCATGAGGAAACGGGGGAAGGGAAGGCTTTAAAAATTATCTGCTGATTTCTGGATGGAGGGGCTGGTAGCTACCAAACCCTCTAAGGGAAAACTTACTAAGTGGCTCAGTGTACCAAGGTGACCTGACAGTCTACTCTTTAATTACCAGTACATGATGTGACATGTCACAGCACAACTGTGGTGGCACTGTAATACACATCTGGCTCCAGCCAGCACCACCCTAAAAGAGCAGTTTTCACAACAGATGTTACCTCCCTCTGGAAACAGGAGTCAAAGGAACAATGTTTATGGCTTCATCCTGGGCAAAATAGCAAGTTGCAAAGGGAAAGGCTAATACCTGCACGGCAACTTTATTATGTGGGCTTTGGCTGAGGCTAAGAAATATGATGAGTCAAGCACTTTTGATAACTGAAATGCTTGGGCTTTCAAATTAGCCATGTTTGTTTTTAAAAGATCTTCAAACAAAATTGGGATGAATTCCCTTCTCCTGATCAGAATCCAGTGCCATTCATTTTCCCATAAAACAAGGACATATTGCAGGATTGGAGGGAGCTGCTGTAAGCATGTCCAACACCCAAGTGTGTGGGTGTCTGGGTGTATACTTGTAGACAAAGAAATTATTATTGGAAAACAGCTCTTGCTTTTTAAACAAAATCTGGTTTGTGAACCCCTCCGCCAGGAATCAATATGCAAATGCTGATACAGATGTTACCTATGGTACAAGCAAGATCAAAACAGTGCTTCCAACGCTTGACTCCAATTCTTGCCAAAGGTGCTGATGGTGGAGAGGGATTAAAAAAAATTAGGGCATAATAGCTCCAGCATGAAACTCCACTCCTTACGGGTAATGCACCAACCCACACAGAAGATTGCTGAAATGCTGAAACCAGCTAGACTGGCAGGCCTGATAGGGAAATGAAGTCCATCACACTGGAACTTCAAACAGGGTCAGATAGCACAATGATCTGCATGCCGGAGGCAGGGAAGGTAAGAGGATAGCAGAAGATCGCATACCAGGGACTTTATACCTGGCCTGCTGCCAGCGGACGGGTCAGAGGCAGAAAAGGACACAGCGAAGGAGAAGAGGGAAGGCATTGTCCAACAGGAAAATGCATTACTTGGGTTCTTTCAGTTCTCTGAAGGTTGTCATTCAAGCTACTTCAGTACCTGCAGAATGCAAACAAAAAAGTGCTACCAGTGTTTTAGTTGTCTGGTCTGTCTAGCTTTAGTTAAGGCTTCTTTGCTTGATATTTAGTAAGTCTTGCTGGTCTGAATCACCAGTGCTTTTAACATCATAGACCTGATAACTATACACAAACCGTCTCAAAGAAGCAATACACCATCCACTTTCATCAGAAGATTGTCTGCATCCCAACAGATTCCAGACTCTCAGTCAAAGGATGGAGACTGAAGATGTTCCCCCTAGTAGAAGTTATCTTTTATAGGTCTCCTCCTGGTACAGCCTCAGAGGTGTGAGAATGAGGCAGGTTTACAGGAAGGGATGTCTCTGAAAAATAAAATTAATTAAACAAATCTCACACACACAGAAATGCAGCTGGAGAAGGCCCCGCAGCTCTTCTTCAGGTCTGAGACAGAAGCAAAAACTTCAGACTAAAGAGATTCTGAAAACAAATGTCCTGAGAGTCTCTTAATTGTGGGAATCACCTTGTCACCCACTCTCTGATAAATGCATGCCAGTACTCAAAGCTGCCTGAATGACAAGCTAGATTAAAAGGCCTAAGGTGAGAGAAATTTAGAGTATAAAAAAAATAAGTCATATTAGGCAATTCTCCTTTTGTGTTGGAGGTTTCTTACACCAAAGTGCTCCCAGCAGCTCTTGCAGTGAGTAAGAATTGGGCCTGTTGCCTTTTAAACAAGGTGTCAGGAAATAAATGTACGTTGCACCTTTTACATTTCTTCTCTCATTGTTCATATAATAATGAGCAGACCCTGTCACAGGACCCAGAAGATTACATTTCCCATCTGTTACAGACAGCACAGAGCAATGGTTTTACATTACCATGTAGGGTTCAGGAGCTGTGTTCAGAAAAATCTATTAGGAATGCACACTGACAGGCGATTCCAATTAAGCAGCAGAGGAAAGCAAAAAAAAAAAAAAAAAAAGCTGGAAAAGAGACTGCATTAAAAAGTTTGGCTCTGAGTCTTAGTTTCCTGGAAAACTAGAATGCTTTGGGCCGGTTCTTCTCCAGGTGAAAATGCAGAGCTCTTTGCGCAGTAAGGACAGCATCAAGAGTGAGATTGAACATGTGGCCATGCGCTGTCTATTGTCCAACAGAAATGAAAATCAGCCTCTTGTGTGATTTTGCACAGAAAAGTCAATGAAACTTATTGACTGGTTTAATTCACCTAAACAGGAAGGTCAGGGACTCTGCTCAGAGAAGGCTGAGTTTAGATTGCACCTGGTAAACAGGAAGGGCAGGGACCAGAGTGACAAGCCAGACTGGGTATGCTGGAAATAAGTGAGCAAAATAGCAACAGGATGGGTCTGCCACCGCTTTGTAGACTACCTTATCTGACACTAGTCCCATGAGGACAGGTGACCTGAAAAGCATGAACTCTACCACACAGCCTATGATACTCATCTCCTCCTTTAGTCTCTGGTCCACCATATCACAGCTGACCCTTTGTCCTGATCTTGAAAGGAAATGGGCTCGGGAAGGGCCTCTGACATTAGCTCTCAGCTTCAGCTTTAACTATAAAGACTGGCTAAAGATCAACCCCTGCCACCCCCTTCCTATTCCCTTTTTCATGCATCTTCTCCTTTTCACTTTTAATGTATTTTCTACCTTTTCTTTTATCTTCTGTTTAGCAAATAAAATAGAAAGCATCTAGTTTAGATGGCCAAGACTGGTCATTCTCCAAAGCTACTGTGAGCTTGTGAGATGAATAAAGGCAACATCTCAAAAATTTAGTAATGATAAAATTAATAATCGCTTTACTGCTGGCTGAAGCACCAGCCTGAGAGAAGGCCTGCACTTAGCTTCATAAGCTCTCGACCTCAGGAGCTCTCTGGTGTGATGCCCAGCCTGGATCTGATTTGTGCTTGCCCAAAAGCAAAATGGACAGTAAGCAGGTACAGATTTGACTCCTGATGTCAGGCAGGTCTACAAGTGAGGGTCAGTAGCAGTCGGTAAAAGAAATAGAGGTAGCAGTCTCCTCACAGGTTGCTTTTTTTTCCCCTCTCCTTCTGGCACATTAGCCTGGAAGGAAGCAGGACCAGGCTCCCAGAGCATGAGCAGTCCTAGTCCATCTCAGCTAGTCCATCTCCTCCTCCAAAACACCACTGTTACCTTCTTTAATGCCTTCCAAAGGGCCAGCAAACAAGAAGGTGGGTCTTCTTAAATAATTCTCTGCAATCACAAGGAATGGGAACCACAGGTATTGTTAGAATATCATATTTTTATATTTTTTTATATTTTATATTGCAAATATATTTGGTTTCGTCTTGTCCTCTGCCTTTAAGAAGAAGACTGAAGCTGGCTGTTTGAGCCAGAACCCAGAGAGGTGAAGTCTTTGCACTCAAAGCCTGTACCTGATGTAGGTGTTTAATATTGCACAAGTGGCAGAATTCACATTGACACCTCTGAGACTCGGGATCCTTTCCATACTTTCAAATTAAGCACACCACACTCAGTGCACCCCTCAGTGAACCGTGGCTGAGATTGAAACCACCATTTTCCCACTAAACAGCTGGTACTGCCAACACTTTGTGTCCAAGCACTAGCAGCTACAGCTCTAGGAGTTTCTCTCTGAAAGAGCATCGTTTGTCAGAGCACACGAAAGCCCCAGGGCAATGCAAGCCTTGCCCCCAGGGCAAAGCAGGACTGAACAGCCCCAGATCCCAATCCCCCTCTTCACTGCTCTGCAAACACAAGCCTTACAACTAGCACAACAAGGTCATGCAAGCACTGCGTGGGCCGCTGTGGCCCAGGGCACGCCAGCAGAGTGGTGTGCAAGCAGGATGTCCCGCAGCACAGAAATGGCAATGAGAGCACTGTGGCTTCTCTGTATCAGTCTGGAGCACACACCAACCTCCCAGCCCACTTTACAGACTGAGGAGAGCGCAGAGGGCTCAGAGGTTTGCTTGCACCCCTTTGCGAACTGTGCCATGAGCATCCCAGGGCTGGTGACAGGAGCAATGCAATAGTGTTAGCATTTACCCCCCTGCCATCATGTGACGCAGAGGGTCTAATCATAGAAAAGAGGAGAGGTCACAGCCTTTACAGTGTCCTTCCTAAAGCTTCACCTGGCGGGCAAACAACAACAGTGCTTTTGAAGAAAGTTACATGGTCACAGGAACCACAGCATAGCAACCAAGGGAGGCAGCTGCTATTCCAGACACGAATGCTACAGATGAGCAGGCTCCGTGCTTCAGCCTCCTGCGCCCGTCAATGGAAGGCTCTTGAAAGGGAGGCTTGCAGGTGCTGTGGGTATAAAACTTTAAACTGCTACTCGATCATGCGCTCCATCTGTGTGCAAACCTGTTCCGGGCTTCAAAGCAAGTGCTACACATGGCCTGACTACACAATCAAGCTTTGTACACAAAAACTGAGTTAAAAATTAACCGGGCCGGAAAGAAGGAGAGAAAGGGGGTCACCTGGCCAAGCTGTGAGCATAGCAGCAAAACAAGTAAACTTATTGCACATAATGTGGTCACGTATGTTCACTAACTGGAGCAGCCCCCTGCCCTCCTAGCAAAGGAGAACAGATGTCTCTGAAATCAAATCACTTAAATGCCCTCTATTTTTTGGGCATCACCTTTTTTCCCTTGCTGCCAGATTTGAAAGTCCAATTTGCCAGGATAATATCCCCTGCGTGCATGGAGGCTTTCAAAGTTGAAGCATCCGTCTCTTAGCAACCAGAGAGGCTTGAAGGATCTTTTTTTTTTCTTTCCCCTGATACCCACTGAGACACGTCAATTACTTACATCTCCCCAAATAAAGATAAAGGACCAGACATCCCCTCCACTCCCCAACCACATAATGCAAAGAAGAGAACTCCATGGAGGGGGTTACAAAGCACCATCACCTGGCAAAGGAGGAACAGCCCAGGCAGGCTGCTGTATCCTTCTGTCCAGTGGCATTGACTTCAGGGCAAGAGATACGTATAGATGCTTGGTCTTTTAAGAGAAGTGACAATGTCAGGAGGGGAGAAACCATGTGCTGACATCTGAGACTCTTACCCCCTCTAACTGTGGTGGAGATGGTCTGGGAAGTTAGACACACATGTCCTGGTTTATGGTAGACATCCCTCAGGAGGCATAACTTAAGGCTGGGAGGGACAGCACTTTGGTTAGGCCAGCTGGGACTGCAGGGGCACCAGGGAGTGGTGAGTGGGAGATCATGGGAGCAGAGACCTCTGTATAGACAGCATCAGGGAGCAGTGAGAGATGGCTGCTCCTCAAGGTGGGGACAGCCTGGGAAGCAAGGATGACCCTAGCCCAGGCAGAGCCCTCACCAACGGGGCACAGTCCCATACAGTCTGAACATGGTGGACAGAGACAGGTGCTGGTAAGAGTCCACCAAAGTCCTAGACCAGGCAGGTGGTGAGCCAGATCCAGGGGCCAACCAGGGAATCTGGTCAGGAACAAACGGAGACGGGGCCATAGACAGGGCTAGGAGACAAGGCTACAACATGGGCCCAAAGTCCATCCAGGAGACAGGGCCAAATACAGGCATAGATACAGTCTAAAATATACATTCAAGGTGTCCATCCATGAGACCAGATACCTACAACACAGCATCAAGGCCCACCCAGGGGGCAGGTTCACCTATAGCATAGCTCATGCAGAGACTAAAGCCTTAGGCTTCAGCTTAAATGGAGTCCCTGGCAGGGGTGTGGGTCCCAGGTGAAGCTGGTCAGAGCCATTAAGGCCTATTAATTCCCTCAGGGCCCTGACAACGGGTTTGGAAGCAGTGGAATAGGGTATGGGCAATATTTGAAATTTCTTCCCCCAGACCCGCCTATGGCTCTGCTGGATAACACCCTGCAGCATTTTCCAGGCCATATTGTCCCCTCTTCCACCCTTTCACAGGCAGCTTGGGGCATCAGGAGAGCACCCGCCTCACACAAACCACTGAGACTGGTGCGACAGAGCATCTTCTGCACAGAGGTGTAGGACTGAAATCCCTAATGGAGCCCCAAAAGCGACCCCGGTTTGGCCAAACAGCAAGCATCCTTACCACGGTGCCTTCATGTTGCACAAGTAAACAACGTGGAAAGGTCCTTCCCTACTGAAGGTACAGCACTAACAGAGCTCCTCAGCCACCTTTCTATTCCTTTAAAGTTAAAAATCACTGTAAACTCACAGGCTAGCATAAGGTATGTCTGACACTACAAAAGTGGTTAAACTTGTTTCATAATTTCAAGAGCGTTGCAGAGATCTTTAGTGTAAATACCAAGGATCTCAAGTGTAAATACGGGGAAGGTGGAACCTGAGGTGGCTGAGCCAAGCCTGGGATGAGGCAGGATTCAACACTCAATAACAGAAAATGGAGACATTTCCTCCTCCACCTCACCCTCAACTGTGCTTTCAAAAAACTCAGAATCGAGGGATCAAGCGGGTTACATTTCTGGCTGGATTTCCAGCTCTGATTCAAGTGCAGCACTGTCCACTACACAGAAATACACTTGAAATAATTTGTACTGTAATTAGAAACCTTGCCTGCAATTTTAATTGAAAAAAAAAATCATCTGTAATAAACAGAATCTATTAAATCCTCAGTGCTATGCTGAGGTGTTTACTATGCTGTATTTACAAGTTGCTGTTCAACCTTTGGAAGGTTTAAGAGGAATTAAAATACATGATACAAAAATAAATCTATATCCACGTGTGCTCTTCTTTACTCATACACAAAAACAGTAAACTGCAACCAACCTTAGCAACCAAACCTGACTTAACATCTTCTTGTAATAAAGAGACTGAAAAAACAAGAAACATTCACATACAAAGGAAGGATAATACATATTTAGACATTTCTGGCTGAAAGCAACAGGACAGGCCAGTCATCAGAATTTTTTATTTTAAGTTAGGGGATAGATAATTCGATGGCACTAGTGGAAACAAGAGTTTCCTTTGCAACATCTACATCTCCCCCTAACTCAACATACAGATGTGAGCGCACATACTTGCTGATATAACACAGCCTGAGAACCTGGGTGTGAAAAGAGGCAAGGCCAGTACTCATAAGCATTTTAAAAACCCAATATCATCAAGTGATCTGGTCATCCCCGCTCAGACAGGACGCCGAGTAAGCACAATAGGATGGTAACGGCTCTGGCCAGCAAGCAATTGTGACGCTGAATTCTGAACAAGCTGCAAACGTACAGGGCAGTCCCAGCAAAAACCCTACAGAGAGCGACAGGTTCAGCCTAATGCATCTTTCTGCTTTTAGCAGTATGGGTTATTCCTTCAAGGTCACCTCAGGCCTCAAGGAGCAGTTAATGGAACCAGCTGTCTCAGAAAGCTCTTCTCACATCTCCCAACCCTCCTCTTACAGCTGGGAAGTCGCATATGGGATGGTCACCCAGCACTCAAAAAATAGATCTCCACTTGTGGAGTAGTGCCGCGAGTGAGCAGTGCCCCAGATGCCTCTGCAGGGCCTGCCCTCTAATTGAATGTGAGCTGGGGCTGAGGAATTTGGAGAAAAGTTCTTGAGCTGCTTTTGCACAAGAAGTTCTTGTGCTTTATCCCTTGCTCCAAAGCCTCGTCTGAGCCCTGCAGCTGTACATATGGGAAAGACAACTTCATGGATCTAAAGAAGGGCAGGATGAAAACTTGTCCATGCCTAAAGAATTGCAGTGAACTCAAATAGCTTATATTTTAGACTTAGAAAACACAGTGCACACAAGGTAGGTCTGGTCTACTGCAATCTGTGCAAAAATAAGACACAAAACAACTGTTCTTCCAGTAATTTTGTGTGTCCCATCAGAAACATAAAGGCAAAAGTCCCAGTCATCACCTAGCCTTTTTAAAATTACTTTTGTTCCTATTTAACATTATGCTACTGCAAGTTTATTATTGTTTACACCAGCTGCTGGTAAGTTACCAGTTTTGGACTTGTAATTATTTGCAAAACTCAGAGAATATCAGCAGTGAAAAGGATGGCATTGTTTTGAGGTTATTGTTATTATTTCTTCAAAGGAACATAGCCCACGAAGACCATTTAGTTTGCATAAGCCTTGTAATCTTTTCTAACAAATCACATACAGAAATATTTCCCAGTGTCTTCTGAACACGGTGATAGCAAATACATGTAGACACAGCATGTAATTTAGAGAATATTTTTGTTTTATTTATAACATGGAAGTGAACAGGACGGTCTGTTTGCAGTTGCCATGGAAATTGCTGGCATTAGCTCACTTCTTACCAAAGAGGAAGCAAAGAGCTTTTCATTTTCTGCTATTTAACCTCTTTTAATATTAAAATCCTATATACTGCAGTAGTACAAATCTCTCCCCTTTGGAAGGTCAAGGGCATTCTAGAGCTATCATTGCTAAAAAGAAATTAGCTATTTTGAGTACTGCGCATACACTTTGTGAACATGATATTTCTTGAAACACATTGAGCTCATCTGCTTGGAAGCATTTCTTTTTTTGCCTTTTTTAATATTTAGGAGAAGTCTTTGGATTGTGAAAGCAACAAAAACTGGCAAAACATGGGCTAAGGAAGTTAATGCAAAGCACCTCCGCATACTTTTTGCTCACTTCTCCCCACCACATTTTTGCTCTCTGGTGTAATCCCAAGGGATGGAGAGTCTCACCGATGACAAACATCTGTATTACACTGACCACCCTCTCCACTCTTAAAGTTCAAACAACAAAAGCAACACAAAATCCCTCCTCCCTCGCAGAATTACGCCCTTGAAGAGGGACAAGTGACTCCATGAAGCCCTGTGGTATTTCACTTTTATCTTTGCAGGTAATGACAGGTAAAAAGATCCCAGTTAATATAAAGCTAGGTAACAACATAAAACCCCTCTTTGATATGACAGCAAAGTTCAGTTTCAGTGAAGACTCATTCTACCTGCATCTGTACAATCACGAAGTAGCAATACTGAACGTAACAGCCTCTAGCTCAGTGCTGTCAGGGCTGGGTGTTCTCTGGAGCCAGTGAGGCACAGGAGAGAAGCATCCACCTTGTCTCAGTCACTGGTGACTTACAGAATTATCAAAGATTAAGAAGCCTGGAGGATCCACTTTTACCTTTAAGTCTGACCACTGTTTGGAAAAAAAAATATTTAAACTAGAACATGTCTTTTAAGAAAAGATTTGAAAATTTCTGGTGATGGAAAATCCACCAACCCCTTGGCAGACTGGAAGAGGGGTTAATCCCTCCATTTGGGGGCTGGAGGCTCATTTAGCCTATCTAGAGCAGGAAGGAAACAGGTTAGCCTGGGGGAGGTGGGAAGGATAATTTTTTGCGAAAGCATGCAGTTCTTCCTCAATATGCCCCAAATATCAAGGATGTAAAAATTTATAGTTCTAAAGAAAAAAAGAACCAAGCAAGAATATCAACAGCTTCCTTACCAAAACACAGTCTTCTTTTTCCAACCAATCACAGAAGCTGAAAATATTTTTAAATACAGAAAAAAAAGGAATATCTAAATGGTAAGAAGTAAAGAAGTCCTTCACCCACCTTGTTTTTTACTAGATCGTGCACAATATCACATTTCAACCATCCCCTGCACCTCTCTCTCCCCTGTAAGGCCCCCTGCTACTCATTTTTCAATTGGCACTTTGTTGTCTCCTGCAGCCTCACAGTGTTTGTAGAAACACACTGTGTGTATGGCATATGATGATTCCTGATCTACACACGTCTGCTAAAGCAGGCTGTGTGCAAGCTTAGCTCTGTAGCGCAGGGTACAGAAACTGCTGCATTTAGCCACAGAGCATCTCCTGCTTCCATCCCCAACGGCAGCAGTCTCCTGCATCCAATTTTGTGAAACACAGGGGATATCAGTCAGCGGGGCAGGGCAGCCAGGACCTTACAGACATAGCTGCTATCAATTCAGGTTTTTACTGTTAGGTGAGGAAATTAAAAAGATACAGAAAAAAATAGGCTGGACTCATGCCATCCTGTTTAGAGGTGAGCTGCAAATAATCTGTCAGTAACGCAGGTAATGTGAGGTTAGGTGCCAAGTGCCCTTCCTATCATTACATGGGGCAGTCAGCACCTATGCGTGCTTTCATTTCACTTCTCAAAGCACAACCATGCGTGAGTGTGGATAAAAAGTGCAGTTCATCTCTAACAGGGAACTCTTCAAGTCGATATATTGCTTAACTGGCAAATAACACAGCGCTTTGGACAGAGGTGAAATGTGGAGATCATCTCTCTATTACAAGAGCCTGGCAGCAGCATTCAGCACCAGCTGGAAATTGTACAGGGTCTTATCAGGCCAGGCTGTCAGGAGGGAGTCCCAATAATCTAATCTTGATGTGAGAAATGCACGGGAAACCAATTCAAGGTCAGGACCGCTACAGACCATAGATACTTGTTAAAAGATAAGACAGCCTCTGAAATAACTTTCAGGATCTTGATTTGCTGAGGTAGGCAAAAGAATAAAAAAAAAATTTAAAAATCTGCTTTCCGGTGAGGGGAAGTGCAGGTAGCAGTGATGGACAAAGAGCGTTTCACCTCAGACAGAGCTGCCTTTCAGCACTGTTTCAGTCGGTGATCCATCTGCATCATTTGTAAGGAACAGTAATAGGCTGCCAATATTTTAATAAGAAGCTGCCACAGAAATTCCCTCTCAGCTGTGATAAATCTGCAGGCTCCAGGGAAGGGTTGTTTGTGGAAGGAATGGGCAAGAAATTAGAAAACTATCCATTTTTCTTCCCTTTCCCACTGAAACGTGCACTTCAGCAAACCAGACCCAGTGAAGGAGATGCTGATACGTGAGGTACAGCGCTCCACCCACTCTGAGTGCTGGAAAGCCATGAGCTTCCTCCAGAAGCTATTTAGACTCATTAGCACACACTGTGCCTGTGCTAATGAGTCCTCTCTCTCAGCAGGGCTCACCCCGTTACAGGATTTTTGAACAGGAGCGAGCTGAAGCCTGTCTGGCTCAGAGAGGGGCAGAGCTAATCCACATCCCTGCGCCCAGCTGTGCTGCCAACCCCCAAAAGACTGAAAGAGAAAATTATAGGGCCAAGGGCTTGGGGAGGCCAAGGTTATATGGACAGGTAGAGGGAAAGGTAAGCAGGATGCCAATTAGAAAGGCAGAGTTCACATTTCAGGACACTAATCGTTTACCGGCACACCCTGCATTATCAGTGTTCGTCTGGTTTTGTCCCCGTATAGGAATCCCATGTCCCAGCCTACAGAAACACACAACTGAAGAACAGTCTCTGCTCTGAGTTCACAGCATAGCTGTGCATCAGACACTTAAGGCTGCAGAAGGGGACCACCCCAGTAGCAGTATCCTAGATCAAAAGTGTGATTTTTTTTTAGTTTATTTAGCCCCTACCCATGTGAAAAGCAAGATCCTTGGCTTACCAGTTGCTTTTGAACAACCAGAGTTTGTAACGTAGGCAGGACTTCCTTAGGTAGAGTTCAAAGTCACGATAATCTGTGCTAAAGAAGACATGGGGAGAGTGGAGGAAGTCGAAGGACCTATCCAAACGCAGATATTTGGAATAGGATATAAAAGCAATTCTTGGCAGCTGGCTAAATTAAGAGAGACAAGATGGGCCTCAAATAGACAATTAGGTAGTGCTTTGCTACTGCTGCTGACTGCTCCCTCATTGTCCCTGGTTGCAATGTATTACCACTATCTGCTATTATTACCGAACTTCTGCAATCAGATGCATGCTAATATTTTATTTCTGAGGGACAAGGAACTGTTATAATGGCAGTGCACAACCCTACAAAGTGCACTGCTGATCAAACTCACCAGCTGACACACAGCAGTTAGCTAATGGCTTCCTTTTTCTTTTCCCTTTTTTTAAAGGAATAATTGTCAGCATTTCAAGCTTTTCTTCTCAAATATTCAGTAAAAACGTAGGTACACAGGACAAGTTAGTGGTTTGTTGGGCTTTTTTTGTGAACATGATCCAAGATCTTTTTTTTTTAACCAAATCATCCTATTTCACCTTCCTTTCAGTTGTTAATCTAATACAAGGAGCAAAGTCCAGTTCTTTAAATTCTTTTACTTTGGTCAAAAAAAATTTTATAGAGGATGTTTTTCTTTCTAGCCATAGTAATGAAACATATTTGTTGGCTTCACTCCAGGGATTGTAAACAGTTATCTATCCTGTTTAATTTCACAGTAAATAAGGTCTTCTATACATTCTTACAGCTGAAGTAGTCTAAAGTAGATTTATCTCAATCTCTGGTTCTTATGGCTTGGTAAATACTGATAGAAAACTATGTTGAACTGCTATAAGGTAATCAGATATTTGGTGGAAAAGCAAGAAGGGTCACTGAATACATGTTCCTAAGGAAAAATGAAATAAAAAACTGTCTAGAAAGAAATGAAAACGTATTAACTTCATCCCCTCTCCCCAACCCCCTTTGACACCTCAGGGGATTCTGAGTTGGTGGAGACTACCTTTCTTCAGGAAACGGTAGAAAAATCGAATTAGACATATTTGCATGCTGCTGCTACTAAGTGGAAGAAGGCGAACTGGCAGAATATAGGAACAGCAGCACATTCCCCTCAGTGCTACCTCTTTTTTTGTGAAAACACAGAGAAAAGGCTGATAGAAAAGGCCAGCACCATCTGACCCAAGGGCTACGGCCAGCACTGGGCAGGCATAATTTTTTTTGATTCATATTCTACCGCTGCAGTTCTCTGTGTACTTCTAGCAAAGGTAATGATGCTTTATCAGGTTTCCAGAAAGTCCCTTTCCATTCTGTGGTCATCTCTGTTCTATAACTTCCATTTTTCCATTATTTCTCCCCTTCCATTTAGTTTGTAATTGCCGTTTCCCCCCTCCAAAGCTCCTGCCAGTCAACCATCATATTGGTCATTTGGACTCAGCTAGCACTGAGTAAGCTTTAATGACAGACCAGGGCCCCTGCTGCGTTAGGCAGGCTGCAGATGGGGGAAGAAAGAGTCCTTTGCCGCAGAGGGCTTGCAGTCCCAGCCCCTCCAGTCTATAATGCTTTGTCTTCTGATTCTTAAAACTTTATTTAACAGCATCCTGCCAAGGTATTGCTAAGGGCCGTGTAGCTTTCCGCGCACACACACTCCTCAGGAGACCTGTATTGCAGGGGATGCTTCCAAACCAATAACCGCGTGGCCTCAAAGTCACTTCATTCAGTAGCTTTCTTCATTCCTTCTTCTCTGATGGTGTATTCAGCCTCCTGGGGCTCACTGCCGCAGGCTGGCTTCTCCGGTGAAACAACCTCCTCTCTGAAGTCTCTCAGCTCTACCTTCGCTCTGCCGGGCCTTGCTTTAATAATGGCCTCCTTGTTCTCCTCAGCACCGCATGCCGCACGGGGAGCCCGTGCCTCAGGCTCACTTCCTGCCAGCACGCTGGCCAAATCCACCGCTGTTAAACAAATCCTCAACTCCCCTGGACTCCCAGCTCTGCTCCAGCACTTTTGAGCATGGATAGCACAATTCGGGGCTTTGTCCATCTCCAGCCAAGAGATGGATGCATAGGACTTTTGTGCGCGGAGCTTAGCTTATTTGCTACGTTCCTACAAAGTAAACACGGCTGCTGCAGCAGCACGCTGGAAGAGGACAAAAAAACACCCCGCCAAAATTGTCTGTGAGGCGCCGGCGATGAAGGCCCTCTGCACTTTGTCACATGCATGGGCATAACAATTTAAACACCTGGATAAGAAACAATGGAAAGTATCTTTCCAACAACATAATGATATACTCTTGGATATCATCATATTGACAGGAAGCTTATCAGTCCTGAGATAGGACAGAAGGGATGGCAACCGAAGGTAATAGGGCATAACAGCTTCTGAGGCTGCAAGCCCATGAAAAAGACTCCAGGATCTGCATATCATTTTTCCATCACTAACATTAAACCACAGTGACCACAAAGATAAGTGCCCACACAGGATCCAAATTAAATAGGGTCAGGAAGGGCACCATGAATACAGAGAAATAATCAATAAGCTTTGCTACCAACAGAGCTGGGACAAAACTGGGTGTTTTTTTTGTTAAAATGGTTACTTCAAAATGAAAAGGAGGTAGGCTTTGGTTTCCCCCAGTTTTCAGTATTTTTCTGATGAGACACTGGAGGGACTAATTCTCCCTTTCATATCATTATCTCCTTCTGAATAAACTGTTTTTTTTTTCCATTGTCCTTCCATTGGTCCTCATCATATCAAGGCAAGCAGATGCTGAAAACTTTCAAACACAACAGTATTTTTGAAGGAAAATTTTCAGTATTCTCAGTTTCACCACTCCCTATCCACAGAATCAGTCATGGGTTTTGTAGAGTACAATCCAAAGGAGGCTATTAATTTATGAAAGGCTATAATTACCAGTAACAGCCAGCTACACCAACAGCACACTTTTGGGAAGGGATGGATCGCCCAACATTATAAAGCTGAGGAAGAAAGCACAGAAAAATGCTTTCCGAATGAAAAGATGGCTAAGTCTTATATTGGAATCTATATTATGAGAATTTATATAAAATACTCCTCATAGTAAAACGAACACAGTTAGAAGTAAATTTTGCCGATGCTTGTATTGAAAGCTGTATATTCAGCAGTGATGGAAGGGAAAAAAAAATCAGGATTGTTCCATATTTTGACAATAATGAACTTAATACTAATTCTATAACCAATAAAACCAGGAGAAGGCTTCCAAAGACTTCAGTATGTCTCAGAGCAAAACTTTGGTAGCTAACTAACAGTATCTGAATAACTTGACTTTCCTGGTAGAACTTCAGGTTGACCAAGATCAAGGACTCCCTATCTGAGAATATTAAATGCAGCAGAGCACCCCGACAGCTTACTAGAGCAAAGAAACATACTGACAGAAAACAGGTCTTTCAACAGACATGGAATTAATGGATCCCCAGAACCCTGCAAGCATCTAGCAGAGCAGGGAAAATCACCTGGTCCAGCTCAGCTAGCTCTGACCTAAAAAATTCCAGATGAAAATGAGAATTAACTAGGAAGACAAGGCCAAAGTGGAAAAGAAAAGCGTAGTTTCACTCCAAACTGGTCATAACTTAGTATTTCCCTACTACTGGGAATTCAAATATTTCAGTTTTTATTCAGAGTATGAATGAAAACTCGAAATCTCAGTTTCACGTAGGAATAAAAAAATATTTTAGTTATTTTTTTCTGAAACGGGTTTTTACATTTTTTCCTCCAAATGATCTGAAGACATTTGTAGCCCTGACTCCAAGAAATCCTCCAAGCAGCCACAAAATTGAGGGAGAATTAAACTGTCTCCTGGTATCAAGACAGGCTCCCACCATGAAACTGGAGACTCTTTGTTCCAGCTCAACCTCCAGGTCGACAGCCACTGGCCGCAAGGCAGCTCTGCACACTGGTACTGTTGCTATTATCCTTAGTGCTCTGGAGAAATCTCCCACTAGGCTACATGTGAAGCCCCTACCCAACACAACTTCATCTTAGTTTCAAGCAAGTCCACTGAAATATGAAGCAGGCAATAGGCTTATCAGGACAACAGGCGTTTCCCTAAACCCTACACTTGTCATAAAAATGAGAAAAATGCCCAAAATATCATGAAAATGATACTACTCCAGCACGTCCCCCTGCCTAAAATCTTAGAAAACTTGATTACAGTACCTGGATGTTCCATCAAAACCTTATTTTCCTTTACCTATAAGCAGTTATTTAAACACAAGGGATTCAAGACAAGGATTCAAATGCACAAACTTTACTGCCAAGGAGCAAAGCGTGAGCGGTCCTGGCCAAAGGTCTAGGCTTGGAGCCAGTACACATGATGACGAACAAAAGCACAACCACAGCCTTCTATTACTGGCCAAGTGAGGAGCAACTGCAGATGCTGCACTAAAGAAAGCTGGTGCTCCCCACAGCTGTTTACAGAAGAAAGCACTCCCAGAACAACCACAGCCCACATGAAAGAACTTAAATAAGCTTCAGCTGAAGAGGATGAAGGTCCAAAACTAATTGCCCTTGGTTCGTCACAACTCTAAACTAGAGGGTCTTAACTTTCTGTTACAGAGTGCAGATGGTCCTCTGGAGATGTCAGTGGAGAAAAGGGACCAGTGGGAAGTATTGTCTTTCCAGTGCCCTGCCCTCCAACCTTTGTAGTCCATGCCTTGCCCCGAACATTAAGTTCATGCCTCTTTCATGAGATGTGGGCAAGCTGTCCCCAAATATTTCATGCCTCACTACTGACTATGGGGAGACATATACATCCACATTACAGCTGCCAGAGCATTGGGTTGCCCTTCTCCTTGCTCATCCAAAATGTGAGGTTCCAGCTCTTCCAGGGCTTTGCACTAACATGTTTCCCATTCTTCCAGGAGCTGCGCCATTAGTGGTGGTGGTTGTTGGCCAGTGCTGCCTTTAGCAACAGAGGCTGGAAGACACAAGCAAGCTCTGATCCAGGAGCCAGCTAGCCAGAACCTGCACCAGAACCTCCAAACTACCGTCAACTTATTTCTGAAGATGAACCTTTATCAGGGCAACCGCTGCATCTTTAGGCAAGCCTGGCCACTTACAGTTAAAAAAGAGGCCCTGAAGCAGATGAAGGAAAAGCATGCAAGCCCTTTCCAGCACTGCTCTTAATTACTGATGTAACAGGCGGCCTTCTTTCAAAGACAGTAATAGCAAATTCCCTCCCACCTCTCTAACTAAAAATTAATGTTAGAAATGAGATGGTGTATTTTAAAAGAAATCTATTTTGATTTTAGAATCCCACACTTATCTTTACATACAGTGTCAGGATGCCTTAAAGTGTTAAATAATTCCCTGCCATCCTCTTCCTTGCAGAAATGTCATTCCTCTATTCTTCCCTCCTCCTCGTTTGACATTAATAATTATAATTGACATTATTGTGCTGGCCTAAAACTCAGACTGTCTTGTGCTAGGTCTTAGCTTTGCCACAGATTTTTTGTATGACCTTGGAAAAGTCATTTCATATCCATGCATCGGTTTCCACATGGCCAGATGTAAAAAATTTTATTCCATATAATCCTTCCCCTCTTTGGCATACAGGATGCATAGTGTTTAATGGAATGAGGCCCCACTCTAGGTTATCAGCAGTAGCCATTCCTGCTAAATAAACCCTGCTATGCTACCATGCATCTTTCCCACAAGCACTGCCAAAAACACAACACAAAAACCAATGAGCCATAACTTGAACCTTCTGGAGGGAGAGACAAGGATGATTTTAGGACTCAGCTACAAAGGGTAAATGTTTCCATTATAAAAGAGCTCCACATTCAGTATTAGAAGATCTAATCATAACATCCTCCAACAGATCACAGCTACAATCAGTCAAAAAACAGCACATAAAGTAGTAAAATAGCCAAATGCTGCTGAACATCAGTGGGAACTCAGTGCCCAATTCCCTTCCTGCTGCTTTGAAAGGCCAGGATGGAAGAACAGCTGATAACTTTTGGAGCTTCCATTATCCCTGCTCCCCATTGCGCCTCTTTCTGTATACTGGGCCCTTGTCAGTGATATCCATTTAAGAGCACTCTCCTCAGCAGAGGCCAATAGCTGCACCTAAAATAAATTGCTCTACTAATCAGCACAAGCTGAAGTTAAAGGGCTGAGTGGCTCTGTGAATATCAAGAGTGGCATTCCATCTGTGGGATGCCATCTGTGGCTTAGGCTCAACCAGAGAGCCTATGTTTAATTAATGTGGCTGTAATTTGCTCAGATCTTAATAGATCATGGACCATTCCACTTAATCACAACACACAATTTGGCATATATGAGCCACCCCGCATGATATTCTGTGGGCTGAGCTGATGCAGAGTTTGAACTACCTCTTACCCTCCATAAAAGTTTGGGTCATTGCAGAGGTCAGTGCTGTGTAAAGCAGCGTGGGAAATCTCAGATTGCTGTTGCCTGTCCTGTACCTGACCTGTAAATAAACACAGGATTGATGTGTCGAGGTTTGCCAGTGCCTTCACACTGAAAAAAGCAGAGGTCTCTCACTTGAAATACGAGAGCAAATCGTGAAAGTAAAGTGAAGAAGAGCTCCCAAAGGCCAGCAGCAGAGAGAATTCAGGGGTAAACTCTTTCCTTCTGGATTCCGGAGTAGCAGCTCCAAGGTGGCAGTGGTGTTTGCAGCAGGGAAGAGGGAACCTCAGCTTGAGGGAGGTGGATGTGGCTGAACAGAGGACGCTGAGATGCTCAAAAGAGGTGTGAGAATGTATGGGATACAGCAGGGAAGAAGCAGAGGGATATTCTTTCACAGTCCCCTTCTTTTTTCATCAAGCATCTTCCCTGTTGGGCTTGTGTATATATCATTATACGTATATTAAAAAAATAGGCAGCTACAGAGTGCCCCCCATCAGGTCAGAAATAATCATTGCTTATTAGCCAAGACACATGATTAATGTCACTGAGGAACTGGCAGAAAAAAATAGAACTGAGCTGTTTCCTGAGCCATTAGCATTCCTCAACCTAATCTTTGTTAATAATGTCCCGCTTTAAAAATAACATCATTGGCCCACTTTAACCCTCACCCCATATCCCCATTCCTTCCCCAGACCCAGAATCCCACCACTCATTTCCTCCTGTTCTCCCTTCAGCCACACATTATTCATGGCCAAAGTTTAGTGACCAGTTAAGTGAATATGTGCAGGCACTGGAACTCAAGGTCTGAGCAAGCCAAAGCTAAGGATTAGCTGTTGTGATGGTCCATCCATTACTTAGCTGGTGCTCAAGGCTGAAAAAGAAGAGAGTTGAATAAACAAGCTGCTCTGATTTGAAAAAAGATCCTTTCCTAAATCACATATATACAAAGACTTCCAAAGTAGAGGGTTTTCTCCACGTGCATAGCCAAATTATTTGGCAGCAACCGCTTAAACCATGGGGAGCACATGCGTGCATGTGCGTAAGTGCACACATATGGAGAGGAACAACAACCTAAGGACAAGAAGTCAGAGCCCAGGTGTTTTCCCATTAACATGTGAGGTGCCAGGGCTGCTAAGCAGAAGGTGGCAAGGAAATACAAGTGCTCTGAACCTTTTTCTGCATTTGTGTTGTAACACAAGCGTGAATTGCAGCAAATGATTGCATTTCGTCCTCTTCAACAATAATGAAAAGGTGTCAGTTCGTATAAACACTGGATGTTTGGTTTCTGTAATGAAGCTTAATGAAAGCTGAGGAAGTGCAGCAGAAAGGTGAAGGGATGCTCAGTTCATAACAGACTACAGAAGCCTTTATTTCATGGCATGAAACCCATGATGTGAACATCAGAAATTGCTGGTCAGCAATTAACCAATTTCTGACACAGAGAAGGATCTCTGACTCATGGAGCAGTTTCCATTTCAGGGTAACCAAGCCCTTCCTTCCCCAGGGAAAACCTCCAATTGCCCTAGTTGGCATACAGCCTTCGCAAACATGTGTCAAGGGCCTGCTGAAATGCATAACAACCTGCAAATCCACATGTATTACCTCTCCTTTGCTGACATGTCAGAAGCCCAAAACAACCAAGGTTGACTATAAAGGAGAAATAAAGAAGCTGCCATTTCCCTCCAGAAGCTGCATCCAAAGCAGAGATGGTGACTGAACTCAGCTTTCCAGAGAAGGACACTAAAACCTGAACTACTGTGGCATCTTCCCTCAGTCTTTCCTTTAAAACTCAGGAAAAAGCCTACCCCACTCAAATTGCCAGGACACCATTGCAGTGAGTATGCTCAACAACGGCGTGCAAGACCCAACTGAAGACTGCTTTCAAAGACCTTAACATCTTCATGTGATATGAAGACCTTTCTTCATCCGGCTGAGAAGACTATAATGTGACCAGTGGAGGGGAGCTGGGGATAGACACATTCTGCCAGAAAATAAGCACTGATTAGTCCTCTGCTGCTGCAGTTTGTTACAAAAATAACTGACCTACCAGCAATCTGCCATCATTTGAAGTCTCTTTCCCAAAGTGCTATTGCTGAGGTGTTTTCTCAAATGGTGGTGTCTGTACCACTGGTGGGAAGTGATCCAGCACAGAAGAGGGAGAGTATCACCGAAAGCTGTGCCATCTGCTGACCGTCGCATCCTCAGCGTCACAGACCCATCAGCTCTGTGTAGCAAAAGGGTGAGCACAACACAGGCTTGTAAATAGCTCTGGAGGGCACAGAGACTCTCAGAAATACAGTTCTAACACTGTCTTCTTCAGCCAACATTAAATCAGTCTTTCTGGCATCTCTAGCATGTACCCATGGATCACCCTGAAATATCAGGACAAGTGTTTCCCAGCAGTAGTAAATCCATCAGTTCTGCCCATATCATGGCCAAGCTTCAGCCATTTCAGCTTGCTATGGCTGTTGTATTTGACACTTTCCCAGTGCCCTTTTTCACCACTCTTCCTGGGATTTGGAGATGTTTCCCGTTACTCTGAACACGTCTTCCTAAGTGACAATACCACTCAGCTATGGGGACAGCTTTCATAACACTGCTGTTGTTTGCAGCTATTGTTTCCAATTTCAGACACTCAAAGCATCATTCTCACAAAGTGCTGGCCATATACATGGCTCTACACTACACAGAGTGTAATGTGGAGCTTTATCTCCTTTGCTTTATCTGGCACTTTATACAGATGTGAGTTGCCACTGACTTTGTGTCTAACATTCTTGTTTTCAGCAGGCAACAGCTTGTGCTGCACCAGTGGTGCTTCACCAAACTACAACGAGGCCAGAGTCTCATCCTGTAACCCTGCTTAGCAGATAATTTACAGGACTGACATTGGTTCCCTTCAGTCCACTGAATTACAGATAATTGGAATTAGCGGCAATATGCACTCACTGCAAACTGCTTAAATTTATGCCACAAAACTCTGGATCACTGTCAGAGCTAATATGTCTACTGAAAACAGATGTGACAGGTCTCATCTCAGGCTTTGCTGATCTTCTTCTAGTAGGACAGTAGGACAGTGCTATCAATCCACAGCATGTTCAACTTAGTGTGTCACTTTGTGGTGCATCACTTTGAACTTTTCTTTCTAGATGTCCTTTTCTATAGTGTTCTGGATTTCTGTGTGCTTTATATTTTCAGTTTAGGCTTGATAACTTCCTTTGCTTGCCAAATTCTAATTTTCACAGTTCAATTCTTTTTAGATTATTTTTATCCCATGACCCAGACACAAATACAGTGAGGATCTCAGAGACCTAATCCTTCCACCAAACCAGTTCAGTCCCAGATCAGTACCACATCTGCCATAAACTCCAGTTCTCAGATTTCTGTATATCGCCTCATCTTTGCTCTCCTGAGTTACAGAAAAAAAAAACTAGTGAAAATATCAACTGCTTGAGAAAAAGCTATTATCAAAATCAGGTCACCTTCTGCCACGTTCCTATTTGCTGGCACTTGCACCTTGCAGATACAGAATAAAATGTTGGGGGCTTTTTTCCCCCAAATAGCCTGCATAAAAAAGTTTAGCTCTAGCAGGACATCATGGTTTAACCCCAGCCGGTGACTAAGCCCCACACAGCCACTCGCTCACTCCCCCCCGGTGGGATGGGGGAGAGAATCAGAAGAGTAAAAGTGAGAAAACTCATGGGTTGAGATAAAGACAGTTTAACAGGTAAAGCAAAAGCCACGCACGGAAGCAAAACAAAACAAGAAATTCACTCACTGCTTCCCATCGGCAGGCAGGTGTTCAGCCATCTCCAGGAAAGCAGGGCTCCATCACGCATAACGGTTACTTGGGAGGACAAATGCCATCACTCCGAACGTGCCCCCCTTCCTTCTTCTTCCCCCAGCTTTATGTGCTGAGCATGACGTCATATGGTATGGAATATCGCTTGGGTCAGTTGGGGTCAGCTGTCCTGGCTGTGTCCCCTCCCAACTCCTTGTGCATCCCCACCCTGCTCGCTGGTGGGGTGGGGTGAGAAGTAGAAGATGCCTTGACTCTCTGTAAGCACTGCTCAGCAATAACAAAAACATCCCTGTGTTATCAATACCGCTTTCAGCACAAATGCAAAACATAGCCCCATACTAGCTTCTATGAATAAAATTAACTCTATCCCAGACAAAACCAGCACACGGGACTTTTACTTGCCTTGGTTTTTCACTCAGCATAATTTTTTGTTCCCTGGGTGGGTTTTTTTTTTTTTACTTCTGGACCCACACATTGTTCAGAACTCACTCAGAGCCAAGGCATTTGAAAGTCGTTTGATTTGAAACGTTTCATCTCAAAGATGTAGTTCCCTGTGACTCTGACCCTTTGGGGCATCAACATATGCTATAGAGACGCAGCAGTTTAGACAAAAATGGCCAGAAAAAACTTGGCAGAGCCAGAACAGTAAACATGTATGAATATCAGCGTTAGGAGGGCGAATGGAAAAATACCAGTGTTTAACAACAGAATTGTAATCTCCTAACGAAACAATCAGCAGAACAGCATCTCTCCTGGCACATAGAGAGGAAACGTGGGGAGAGAGAGCCTTGGGGTGCCAGAGGTAAGAAAATCAGTACTCTCCTGGTGGAGCTGGCCACCAGCCCTTAATGATCCCTGGCAAAGCTGTGTTCGTGTCACTAAACCAGTGTCCACGCTTTACCAGCTGAAGCAATGGGCACCAAAGTTCAAACGGAGCCAATTTTCTCCTGAAAAATCATCACTAAATTGTTCATGTCTAGTCATTAAAAGGATTTCAGCCTAAACAGATGGACTTTAAAGATTTAACAAATGGTCAATATAACACAAAAGGGTCACTAGCATTTCTGTTCCTCGACATAAAGCCCTGGTGGTTGTTATGCCCATGCATGAATTTGCCACAAAGGGAGGGGAGGTTTTGCCCCTTCCCTCAGGCCCACCATTTGCTGTGAACCAAAGGTGAAGGGTGGGAAAGGGGAGTTGCATGGCACAAGTCAAAGGGGGCGCAGCTAATGACAGATGTCTGCAGCATCTCAGACAGAGAGGGCTCAAGGGGCACAGGACAAGATGGCAAAGCTGAAAAACCTGCCAATGTTGCCTTGTGCATGGCAACGAAAAGGAGACCGGGGCTTTGAGAAAAGGTTAAAAAAGCATCAGACCAAGGACTGAGTTGGAAGGGATGCAGAAAGGGAAAGTAGAGCAGTAAAGGCAAACCAGGAACCAAGAAGATGCCTAATTTGTAGCAGCCAGACAGCACCACTCCCACCCCTTTAGCAGCTGGAGCATCGGGCAGCTGAACTCTAATGGAGTCAATTTGCTGCTGGAAATAATGACTAAATTACTCCCATTTGCCCAGTGAAGAGGCTGAAGTCTAAGTAGATGAGCATCAGGAGGTAACAAACTGTTAGGAGCAGACTGATGCGTTGTGAGGTTTTCCTTGCCTGCAAAAGGGAGCTGACAACCCCCAGCACCCTTTAAGTAAGTAAGTAAGTAAGTAAGTAAGTAAGAGGGGTCCATCACTGGACCCCTCTTACTTACTGCAAAGCCCTTCCACCAAGTTAAACAAGTTTCTAGTTCCTGCCAAGCCCCAAGGAAAGACAGCTTGGCTGAAATGTCAGTTGATAAATGAAAGGGTTTATTTGAGGAATAAACAAGGGACAAGCCTTTCAGCACCAGCACTTTCAACCCCGCTTTGCCCACCCGCTGCAGAGCTGGGGGGAGAGGATCACTCACTAAAGAGAAGTGGGAAAGGGCTGGTTATTTACCGCTTCTGCACAGGCAATAGCAATCAAGCTCTTCATGCCACGGGGGTAGCTGAAGCTGCTGGGGGTACAGCAGCTCCTGGGGAAATTTCTAGACCAGGGGCACAACACCCCTGTAAGAATCTGTGTGCCTAAAGGTGTCTCTAGGACAGCATTGCTTGAAGGTGTGAACAGCATGTAAGAAGCGACTTGTTTATTGAAAGATTCCAACAAAATCCTGGTCCAGATGGATACAGTTCGGCCATTTCACCTGGCTGCCTCTGCCCGTTGCGGGGTGAAGGCAGGATCCCAAAATGGAAACCAATGAAGAACTCAGACGAAATACCCATGCAGCTGAATTCCCACCTGCTCTAAAATAAGCAGGAGTTTTGCCAAGAGGCAGATCCAGAAAACTACTTAGGCACCAAAGCACTCAGTATTTCTCTCGTGCCTCCCTGTAGGAGCTGCAGGCTCTGCCAGCAGGCAGGAGACATCTCCCTGCTAAGCACTTTGGCACTCCTTTGGGGCTGACCCTCCTCCAGCCCCACAGGCTGCTCACACTAAATGCTGAATTGCAGCATCGAGGCCAGGCTCCTCATATTTAGATGCTGTGATACCTGGCTTTTAGGAGCTCATCTTCTTTGGATCTTCTCCTGAGAGCCATCAAGATGTTTATCTCCCCACCCTATCTAGGCGATTACCCAATTACTGTTCCCAGGATAAAACCAAGAGTAAGGCCTTGACTATACAAGCCTCATGTGTGACAAGCCCTGGGGAGCCCTGTCAAAGGGGAAATGAGACTGAAGGAGACTGTAGGCCCCCCTTCAGTACCAGCTGACGATTCATATGCTGCCTGTCACTCAATGGGAAAGATACTGCAACACTCCATCAGCATCACCCGGCCCTGATCCACACAGACATCCCTCAGCCAGGCAAGCTTCTGAGTTAAAAGTAGCAGCAGTAGCAAGGGAGGAAGCCAAGATGTTCCACAGTGAGCCTGCACCACCTGAGGACAGCTGTGAATATACTCCTGTGGTCATGCAGCAGTTCAATAGCAGGTACCAGTCCATGAATCCACACAGCTCCCTTGTTCCTGTCACCTCTGCCACTCCATATTCTCAGTGCAGCTGTCTGAGTGAAGGATCCCTACAACCCCCTATTAGTGCTAACTTTGGTTGTTTGTCATTTCAGGAGTGTGTGTTCACTTATTTTTTAAAGGAGTTTAGCAGTTCTGGCCTTCCTAGTGCTTTGGCAGATTTCAAGTATTTGAAAAGGAGTCAAAGGTGGCTTCCAGCAATGCCCCACTCCTGAAGATGATGATGAGCAAATCCTCACTCCTTGCAATAGGCAGGCGTGAGCCAGTTTAGGCTGTACACATGTAAATGGCACTCATACAGATTGCATTTACCGGGTGCCTATCAGATGGTAGGACCAGCTCCTTCAAATAAACAAGGCTTCGCCTTGAGAAGGAAGGGGATCTATGGATCTATCAGCCTATTACACGCTCTTAATATAGTTGCGTTTTCAAAGCACGCTTCAGCTGCCAGCTGAAACGCTCCCTCCCTGCTCCGAGCCTCCTGGACACCCGCCACAAGCCAAGACCAGAGCACCAGCACGAGACAGTGATCTCATCCACTGCACTGCCCTGCCGTTTCAGCAGAGATGCTCAGAGCACTTGGACTGCAACATCATTGCTGGCTCAGAGTTTCAGCCTCAGGACCGAGGGACACAGCTTGCTCAGTCCACTGGCCACCGGTAAGCAGGCTTGGAGGGGGTTTGTCAGCCCCAGCATTCAGATCTCTTGCCGTCATCTTTCTGGCATGGCCCTGTCGTGCGAGTCATGCATTTAAGCAGATTAGGGATACAGACAAGGTGCTCTACGCATTAGCCATGACAGAGATGCAGGCAGTGGATGAGCAGAGCTGTTTCGGTCATCTTCCTAACTGGAATGATCTTTCGCTCTTCATTACCCAGCCTACTGCATCTCAGCATTAGCATGCATGTCCCGATGACTCTCAGGGTGAGTCACCAAATGTAACATATTACAGTGCAACCGAAGCTTTAATAAACAGGGCTCTTGTTTTTTTTAACTTGATCTCTATTTCCATAATAAAAGCTTTCTGTTATTATCTGTGCATGTACTTGTCAAATCAGAATATTCACAGGGATATTCTCAATTCCCAATCACTCAATAACTTATAAGGAATGCAGAGCAGACACGAAAGCCAGGACACCTGGGTCCTGTGTCTTGCAGCACAAGTAGAGCAATGCAGCTCCGAGTGAATGTACTGTGTATCTGCCCTGGGAAGATTTCCCAGCCTGCTTCAGACTTACCCCTGCTGAGGTTAAGAACTCATAGCGCTGGGCAGCTCTGTGCCTGCACCGCACCAGGGTCTGTGGTACTTGCCACCTATTTTGCCCACAAAGGTAATTGGCATTCCCCAAGCTCAGCCATCAGTTCAGACCCACACCCCAAAGAAGGAGCAACAGCATCTTCTTCTCAAAGAGAAAAAAACTCCAGTTAAGCTCTGTGGGAAAGGGCTCTGGTAGACACCTACCTGTATTTCCCAAGGGATGTGCCACCTTTCTCACTAAGCAATGACCACGGTGTCCTGGACCTCGCACCATGCTTCTGACCTAGGTGTTATGGTGTTGCTTCTAGCTGGAGTCAAGTGTAACAGCCCCTAAAGTAGTAACTTTCTGCAGTCTTCTCTTGCCTCCAACTGTTCATTCAGTGTGGTCTGGCTCACCTTGGCTTGGAGATAGACAAAAATCGATATGTGACCTATCTTTTGGTGGCACGCCTGACTTATCTCTCTTCAACACTTCTATCATATTTTTTTACCTCCAGTGAACTAATGTTTTCAAGATTTTTCCAATCAATATTAGACAGGACATTAAAAAGGTGCTGAGCAAGATTATTCAAAAACAATCTAAATGAATCAATGAAGACAGCTAGACTACCAACAAAGTTATTACTGTCATCATATCGGAAAGACAGTGGGGGATGCTGGGTCACGACGATGTTTTGCAAGTTTGCTCTGTGACTATGTGACAGAAGTCCTCGGGGCTGGGCTTCAGTCACACCTTGATAAACTCATAAGGGTGACAATCATGGAAAAAACATGGTAGACAGCAGAGAAAAGATCCACAGTTAGACCTGGTTTGAAAATTGGTTTCAGGACATGCTGGAAGAATGGGGAGGTGAAGGGACTGGGGGGGCTGATGGTGGGATCTGTGCTGGAAGCCCAGGGAGAGAGCAGAAACAGGGAAGAGGAGAAATGGAGACAGGAGGATGCAGACAACCCAGGATGAAACCCAGACTGTCCAGAGAGGGACAGAGCCAGGAGAGAGGGGCAGGTTCCAAAGGGCTTCTCCACCTGGTCCCTCAAATTGGGCAATTAGATTAATTGCCTCCTGGCAACAAGCTGTTACAGGAGGCATCCTGGCTGCAGCTGTGTCCTTAGAGACTTGGCAGCCTGGTCCTGCCCCTGCTTTAGCCATAGCAGACATGCAGGATGCCCTTTGAGGGACAGCATGGTGGCACAGAGTGGCAGGGCTCTGACACTGCAACTGTGCTGGAAACCTCCAGGGCTCCTGCAGGTCCCACAGCAGCACCAGGGTGGAGGATTTCTGCACTGCCAGAGGGTTTAAGCACACAGTTTTGTGTCCTTTCAAAGGAAGCGGGGTGTGTTCAAACCCCTTCGCTACCTTTGAGCGCTAAAGGCTTTGCTTGTGCATCCTTTTTAAAGAGAGGTGAAGGGTGAAGGGAAACACCCTGAGGACAGAAGGAGCTGAAGACTGGCAAAGGCCTGCTCTAACCCATGAAGCTGAAATATGGAGATCCCCAGATAAGGCTCGAAGCTTGCTCTGATGTCCCAGCACCAGGCGTCCAGCCACGCGGGGTCTCTGCCACTGCCAGCTGCTGAGCAAGCTGTCATATGAAACTTCAGTGCCAGTTCTCTCCATGCCCCCTTCTCCTTAGCTCTCCCCCCAGCCCCAATCTTTCTGCCGTAATCCCACATATGAGCCCGACTTTGAAACTCTGCCTTTGAACTGTAGTTTTTTTCCCCTCCGCAGTCAAAATTGCAGCAGCTTAACCTCAAGAGGGTAAATCTCTCAAAGAAGTGCAGAAGGATTGCTCTGCACAGTGCTTGCTCAAAACCAGCATGACTCACCCAGCAGCATCCCCTGACACACTGCGCAGGAGGACACATCCCTTGGACGTCTCGCTCTGGGGTGCCACAGCCGTTTCTTTCTGTCTCCCTCCAGTGAGCAGAGAGGCAAGGTCTCTCCCTGACTCAGTGAGGATGTTGTTAAATTATGTTTTCTCCCCAAGGGGATTTTTTTTGCCTAGAGCTAAAAATGACCACAGCCACCTGATCAGAGGCAGGACCCTTGGTGATCTGACCCAAAGCTCCCTCAGACTGTGCTGGAGGTACTCTTCCCCCTCACAAAAGGCAAGCAGCAAGCAAATCGCAGTCCGTTTGGACGGTGAAGGCCTATAGAAGAGTGTATAATCCTTTGAGACATCCTAAATCTTGGGAGCTAAGACTACACGAGGGAGTGAGAGTTCACTCTCCAGCAAATCCTGAAACAAGTTCTGTTAAGTACAGACTTTGGGACGTGATTTAGAAATGAACTGCCCCTCGGAGGCACAGGCAGGGAGAGGTTGGATAGATCAGGTCTTGAGCTCAGAGGAGACAAAGGAACAGCCTATAGGGAAACTATAGGGACTGCCTGTAGGGGACAGCCCCTGGGGTGAACCATTCCCAGAAAAATACTAGGATTTAAATTCTAAGGGAAATATCTGATTGCCTTTGAGGGCCTTTTTCAGACCAGAGCTCATGGAGCACTGGCAATCAAGGGACCAGGCTGTAGGAGCAAACGGTGGCACGAGTTTGTTGGACAATACAGGTAAAACCTCTGAGAGTAGTGGTTAATTGTGGGAAAGGCTGTTGCTTCTTAGGAGAGAAAGGGAATGGAGGACCTAGTTTTTCCTTTGGCAAGACATATATAAAAGGATGACAAATAGACCTTGACTATTCCCCCTGCCTTGGTCAAGGTCCTGCCCTGACAAGGCTGACCCACAAGAAATGGCAATATCTGAATTTCCTTCTGCTGTACCAATGGGAAGGTCTTTCATCTTTTTTGGATCCAGCTTGGGCATCTCCACATGACACTGTGATGCACTGGCAAGACATTCCCAGGCAGTCTTTTTATGTCCCTACTAATTACCTATATTTTTAATTCTAGAAAGGAAATTTTGAAAGCTACACAAAGAGAAAAATCTAAAAGGAGATTAGTTAGGTGAAATAAAAATGCCTTGAAAGTATACATTCAGGTAGCAATAAAAAGACTTTTTTATCTTTGCTTAGAGGCATACAATAAAAGTATATTTTCAGTGCTTGCCTGCCACAAGTAACTGTACTACAATTAGATGTGTGTATTATAAAATTGTGTGGGCGTGGTAATTATCACCCTTTGCAGCAGAATATATTTATACAGATCCTAAATTACAGCACAAAGAAACATCATTTGAGAAGGTTTAAAAAAAACAGGTTGGGGGAGGATTCAACTTTCCATTTTATTTTTGGGAAACATTCTATGAGAAAGTAGGATGCATCACATGTTGTGCTGGTCTTGAAATGTGTAACTATGCAGTCAGACTAGGGGCTGGGAGAGACAGCCTGCGTACGTCTCTATTCATCATAGCAGTATGTAAATGTGTGTGTGTTTGCATGCACACACACCAGGCAGGACTGTTACAGAGCTGTTTTTAGAGCCACACACTGCCTAAAGTCCTTCTTGCAGTAAACTGTGCCTAATGTAGCAATCCAGACCTCGCTTTGGATGTACAGTCATACAATGCAACTTATACATGCACAACTAAGATGAGAATCAGGCCTGCTCTGTGCAGTGTCGTCTCACCTTTTGGTAGGACTGCATCTGCAAATAGTTCTTCAGCACATGGAAAAATCATGGGTACAGTTGCAGAGAATGGCTGGATCCAATACCCACGGGCTGTTGTCTCCAAGGATCTTCTTTGCTTCCTAGTCTTTTCAGTGCTAACTTTGCATTTGGTTTCCAAATGCAAAAAGTCCTTGATCCTATAATCTACTCACTGTATAGCCTGAGATTAATTGGCCTCTTATGCTGTAGTTCATACAGTAGCCTCAGATGAATCCATCACAGCTTCCAGCTTTGCCTCTACTGTGATTTTTGGGAGATTCTCTTTATCCTAAGAAGTGCTTCTACTACATGTGGATCCATCATATTTATCCCTTATGTAAGACTGCTTAAGCACTTGCTTGCAACCTCTTAGCATCTGCCTAAAGCCACTACAGCTCATTGCAATGAGATGGAGCTTGACTGGGAGCTTTTTATTATTTTGAATCCAATATTCCCAGCTTGCATATTACATTCGCAGAAGCCTTGTGAAGCTTTATAAAAATTCTGTCACATATATTCTATTTTGATAGGGCTATTTTCATTGTGTTTCCAACTCTATTATTTAAAAATTGTCTAGCTTGGTCGCCGAAATGCCGTTTTCAGGCAATTTCTTCTCCTAATTTGATGAGCATCTACTATTTCTCTCTCACTTTTTATATACCTCTGTTAAAATTTTCTAAGAGGTCAACTTAGAGGGCAGAACATGTTCACTATAACTGGGGTATTCCGGACTTTCTTAGCTGTGTAAATGAAATTAATATATTATCCTTCAGCAATGTTGTATTGCCTCTCCATCTGTTGAAGGCTGTAGTTTTATTTGGTCACAGTATTGTTTGTATGACTACGGGGCCAGACGTTAGTGAGGTCATGACTTTACTACAATAGTACTGTCTTGTGTGCCTCATTTCCTCCCTTGCACATCAGTGTTTTCAAAGGACTGGTAGAGCCAGTCTGATGAAACATAGTCATCTGCAAATTCAGCGTGGAGCAAGATAGAGCACTGACTCATCTTTGTGCTGATACCACACAGCAGGATGATGCCATTGATGGAAGAGTTTTTAGGGCGTCCTTGAACCAATTCACAAAGTCACTATCCTCTGCTGCTTCAGCTGCTTCCTCAAGGCACACATTTACATGATACCCACAGCAATGCACCGTATTAAAAAGATCAAGCTGTCACGACCAGCACGTACCTATGACAGATCCACCATTAGCAGAAGCCAGTGCTGCACCAATGCCTCTCTTCCGCAGGCCGGGATGAGGTTTACGTAGCATGCAGGAGTGCTTGTGCTTTCAACCTTTCTCAGGTTACTGGCCTTGTGTGACACTTAGGACAGACCTGGCTGATGAGGCTTCAGGTCAGGTGTGTGGGCTGTAGGTACCATCTAGAACATTAAATCAATGTTCCCGGCAGCACTTCCGACAAGCAATCTGTCAAGGCAGCTTTTCCAGCTTGCATAGGAAAGATTTTCCTACTTACCCTCGGCAAACGCCAGGTTTCTTACAGTGACACTGATAGGGCTGGCAAGGGCCAGGTCAACACTATCCACATGACCCTGGTCAGATCCAGCAAGTCTACGGACTTTTTTTTTTGTGAAATATGTATTGGAAGAATCAGTACTGATGTGAAAAGAGGGTGAATGCTGAAGAGACAAGGAAAGAAAAGAAACCAAACAATAACATCAGCCCATTCAGTTTGCACAAGAACATCTATAACAATAAAGTCTCGGACTACAAAATGATGCCACGGTGAAACATCACTTCCAAATCTATCAGAAAAGTTGCACCTGTTGATCAGACTTGAAGGTTTTAGAATGAACAAACGGCTGAATACCCCAACAACAAAACACCAGTGTCTTTGGACACCAGTGAAGATGGCCAGCCCTAGAGTCAGGTTTCTGAGTTTGCTCACCAGCCATGGCATATTCTTTTACACAGTAATGCAACAGAGAACCACTAGACTGACAGAAACAAATAAACAAAATTTCAAGTGGAAACAGTTAGCAGCAGTTACCACCCTACCATTCATTAAAATTTTACTGCAAATGTCTTTTTTCTTTCCCCTAAAAACTTTCCCTAAAAAGAAAAAGAATATTTTGGCCAAAAATAGATGCTGTAGGTCCTGATAGGAACTCTAGTTCCTTTCTTGGATTCTCCTGTCTACAATGCCAGATCCTCAAATGCATTCTATTTCCCATAAACCATCAAAGCTCCAGGAGAGGGTAAGTGAGAGGCTTGAAGTGCAGTCAAAAAGGAGGGGGAGAACACCTAAAACTCAAGCAAAGAACAACCACCCCGGTTTGGTTCTTTGACCAAACAGTTTAACAAAACCCACAACTTTCTACCCTGCCACTCTCCACCATGGATCACCTCTCTCAGTCTTTCCCACACAATGAGGGCCCTGCAGTGGTCAAGGAATGATCATGTTTACAAACAACCCTGCCGAGAAAGAGGAGAGGGAGTATTTTTAACTGGGACCAGTTCACGGATCCAGTGTACCACCCAGCCATGGTATGGGACTGGGTGCAGGGGATGGGAGGGACTGGGTGCTCTCTAAGCAGGAGCTGGCTCTAAGAAGCTGCTTGGGGAACCATGTACCTGCAGCACCCTGTGGAAGCAGCACCTTGGTGTAAGGTGCTACAAAAGCCAATGAGGCATGAAGCATCCTGAGGAGCTACTCGTCATAATATTAAATTCAACAACAAACTCCTGATTAGCTAAATCCTGAGAGCCTAAACCAGTAGCCAGTGTGCCAAACCCCATAAATCACATATGGGGATGCAGAAACTCTTGCTGGGGTCACAGTCATATAACCAGCAGACAGCTCAGCTGCTTAGAGATGGTTGTTGTGGTCTCCCTGACCACAAGCCCCTCCCTCGGACAGAAAAATTTCTTCCCAACCCAAAGACTTTCTTTTCCCAGGCTCCGTGATTGCTGGGTCCCTGCTCTTCCACGTGCCCCACAGGCTACTCCCTTCTAAACACCTTCAGCCTTGCCAATTTGCAGCCTACTCCATACAGTCCCAAAAGGCTCATCATTGCTCTTTCAAGGATTTAAGGTCAGAAGCTCATCCAGTCTGCTCCACTGGCTACTGCGAACCAAAGAGCCACACCAGTACTGGCTGGGTTTAGCCTACAACTATTTTTTGAGCTAGCTTCTTTCTGACATAGACTATGAGTATCAGAGCACCCATTCCAACCATAGAAAGGGCCCACACGTGGAGCAGCACAACACATAGCACTCTGCTGATGGAGCTGGGTACCTCCCTGCAGAGAGAACAAGCCTAAGGCCACGCTTGCACCGTCTCAGAGCCCTCCTGAGGCACAAGCCCCCCGTCCCCTGCTCCACATCCAGTCTAGTGGCAGTGCAGTTTGGTCCCTATCTCTAGGTTCCCTGAGTATCTACAGTTATTTCAGGGCCAGTGAAGATGTTTTCCTTTGTGATGTGACACTGAGATTTATAACAAGATATTCTTCTGGAATATATTTACCCTTTTCACCCAGCCAAAAAAAAAGCCTAAAGTATTAGTAATATGCTCTACAAATAACTGTGTAAAAAAAAAAAATTTGAAAATGTGCAGAAGTTTTATCTCAGAATATTTCCCGTTTCTGCGTGTACTTGAGCATTTGATGAAAGGCAGATTTTAAAAAGAAGCATCTTCTTTCTTTGAAATTTTCCATTTTTAACTGAAAAAGAACAATCACTTCAGAAGAGAACAAGAGTATTCAGCCAAAACCCTTGAGATTTTTCACTGATGATTTCAAAAGACTCATTTTGGGGCTCCATTGTTTCTATGTTGATGAAAAATCTGTGCAAGAATGTTTTCCCCAGTCAGTTCTGAAAATGAAAATTAGAAGTTCCTGCTTCTTTTATTGCATTTTTCTCCTATGAGCCCTTCTCACCCAGGTTTACTATTTTTATATTGTGTCCCAGCTGCTAACTAAGCCTTGGCTTAGTGCTCTTACCGCAATGATGAGGCATTTCCATTTCTGATTTCTAGCATATGTTGCACTTAATATAGCACTGCCCTTGTGCACCAGTCACCCCGGCAAAATGTCTGTGCCAGCAATATAACAGTGGAATAGTCCCTCCAGAATGACCAGGGCATGAAACCCTGTGCCAATATGCAGATGTCACACAATCAATAGAACAATAATAGATCCTTGAACTATATTGAGAGGTATTTTTTTAATGTATACAGAAAGATGTTTGATACTTCTTTTTTAGCTTTCTCTTAAATGAACTTGGAAAAAAAAACCTATAGAAGAGCCAAGAGATAATGATGAAAACCTGAACAATTAATTCTGCGGATGAGGCACCCACAGACTGAGATGATTATTTTTTTCTCTCTTAGGTCTGTAGTGCGGACTAGATGATTGCAAAAAACAGGCTCTTGTGCATGATTTATGGGACTTTAGCCTTTTCAAAGAGGAGAAGACACTATTCTGCAAGACCTGCCTTTTGCAAGGTGTTTTAGGACTTCTGCTTTGGGCAACCAGAGCAGAACATCTGAAAAAAGAAAATAAGCAACAGATTTGAAACCACTATTGGACTTAATTAGTAATAATTATTTGCTGATCTCTGATACTTTGCACGATGCCATGAGCAATGTCACAGGAGATTTTATAATGGCTGCATCCTGGATGATGCTGAGCTTCCTGCACTACTTCTGAAGACAACAGGAGAGGACCATTGCCAGCACTTTGCCACACCAGCCCTACCAGTGACCTGACTGGGTTCTGCACAAGTCAGGCCTGGTGACTTGGGCCCATTTTTTGCTTTATTCTAGGAAATATTTAGCTGAGCAAACAGCTTCAGGGCCACAAGGTGAAGACAGTTTTCAGCTACACATTGGAGCCGCTCATCTCCTTGCCCTGGGACACAGCCCAGACAGCCTTTGTGGAGGTGCAAACTGGAATTATTCCACTACTTCCAGGTTTCTGGGTGGTTCAGCTAAATCTGCATAATGGATCTGGCAAGCAAAATCCACCTTAAAACCCAGGTTTTGGCTGATGTAGGATTTTCTGAAAACTAGTGTTATCTCCCATCCATGCAGTGCAGCAGAAGAGAGACATGCAAACATGTGTGGGTGGGAGCACTTGCAGAAGAGGCAGCTTTCCCTGCTGCAGGAGTAACTGTTTGTACTTCCACCTAAGACAGAAGTCAAAAAGAAATTCTACCCAGGAGATAAACTGTGCATTACGTAAGACTTCATATAAAGTAAATTGTCATCAGATTTATTGCAGTTAGAAAAAGGCTGTTCTGTCTGTTGACATAAAATACGTACTTTGTTTTAAGAGGCTAATGAGAAAGAAGAAACGGTATATTTGGGGTTCCTTGCCCTAGGGCTTTCTGTGCAGGGACCTGTCAAGCTTCTGGAGATGAACTGTTTTAAAATATTAAACAAAAAAAAGGCATAAAATGGTATAAGATATAAATCTGAAGCAGGAACTTTGATCAGTTTTGCTTGTATGTGTAGTATTAGAACAAAGCAAAAAATCAGATGTAATATTTCACGGTAAATTCTGATAATTCATTGTTTGTTTTCCTCTCCAAGCTAAAATATCAAAGTCCTTTTCAGAATTTGAGTTCAAAGATTATTTAAACCATGAAAGATCTTATTTTAACATGTCATTAGGAACAGCTTGCTTCAAGGCTCTTTGGCAGTAACTGCATCAGCTTATGGTCCTTGGTGCCTACTGCAAGTGGGTGTTTGTGAGTGCATTGGTCTTACCCTTTTTGTGGGTTGGGCTTCATATCCAGAATATATCTCCTATGATGCCTCTACAGGAACAACTTCCATAACGCACCACAAAGGCCAACCAAAGCAGAAATAACAGTCAAGAAGCCAGGTCTGTGCAGTGGGCAGCATTTTCAAGGCATCGACAGACCCAATTTAACAATGAGCTGATTCAAAACAAGATGCTTCAGTTTTGTTCAACAAACTAAGTATTTTTATTTAGATCAAAAAATACCGGTTTAGATTTTTTTTTTCACCTCATGGATTTTTTTAAAATAAATAAAAGGTTTCCTTAAACTAAATTTTGTAGAAACTGTTTATCCCACCAAAAACAATGAAAGTGCATAATTCCTTACCAGGTCTTATGGACAGGAATATTGCATTTAATAAAAAGATGATTTTACAAAAAAAATTTTCACTGTAAAAACTGATCATCTCAATTCTTTGTCCTTTAAGCTGATACTTTCCCGTAAGTCACACAAAAATCTCAACAGACAGAAAAGACAATGAATCTTGATTGGAAAGACAAGGAGGCCAGTCAGTAAACTCAGATCACAATTAGCACCAGCTGTAACCCAAGTGAACTCCCCAATTTAATGGTTCACAGGAGAACACATACATACAGTAAAAGCTACCAACCAAATCAATTCACTTTCCTTCCCCCAGACTCCCCTCCTCCCCCAGGTCCTTCAGACAAAAGTCTATTTCCCTCCTTAGCTGTTAAAAATATTTTTAGAGCTCTTCAAATACAGAAAGCAGAAAAGGAAGACAAAAACAATAGAATTTGACACAAAAGCACCCTTCTCATTAGGGGTTTTTAAATAGCATTAGAGCTCATTGAATTTCATGCACTAATAACATTCCTACTCAATCCAAGGCAAACCAGTCAAATCTAAATGTATCAAATTTTACAAGTAAAGGAATATTGCCAAGTTCTAATATTTCTCCTGCATTCATTGTCAGAATGGGGTAGGGATTCTCTTCCAAACTCCAGATTTCCTTTTTTCAAATCCCTTTTAAAACTACTACTCCATGGTGATAAAAAAAAAAAAGGACAGTTAAAAAGGAAGTAAAATCTCAAGAGCAACATTTATACAGGATTCTCAGATACACAGTGTTTTGGGAGTGAAGCAGTCATGAAGCTGGCTTTAGCACAGCAATCAGCTGGGATTTGAGATTAAAAAGTAGCTAACATGCTACCAGACAAAGCCCTTGGGCAGATGAAGCTGACCGTGACAGTAATAAAGCCCCCAAAGACGCAGAGGCGTGTCTGAATCCTTGGCCCTTGAATCCTTTGGCCATTCAAGACCAAGCTGCATCTTGAACTTTGAAAAAGCAGCCAGCGAGCCTGGTGCCACTGAAATCAATGAGACTGGTCACAGGCTTGAGACCAAGCATGGGGTGTTGGTTCCTCTCGTGCTGCAGGGCCCAGGACACTGCTGGATTGGGCCCATCCTGCATAAGCAGTTAGATTCACACGGCTAATGGCAGAGACCTGCTGTCCCAGCCACCTCCAAATAGCCTTGCTAGAACTGCCACTTGCAAAACCTTGGTAGGAGCTATACAAGGGGCTCTGGCTCCGTGAACAGCTGCCTGGTGTGTGTGCATGTAGTACATTTTCATTGAATGGCTGGTGAATATAAGTGATAAGGAGGAATAAAGCATGTAGTTAGAGCTCATTTTGTATGGTATGGTATGTCTTGGGGGTTTTATGGGTTTAATATATTCGCTGCTCATGCTGGATCTCAGCACATACCTCCAGATGAGAATATCTACTTGTGATGCAGGTCGCACTACAATTCATTTATAATGAATATAACAACTTGTGAAGTGGATTTAGAAGTCATTGAGTTATAGATTATTTGGGTAAACGGGGCACAAGAACTGCAGCAAGAAACCCATTTAAATATTAAGGAGAGCTATAAACCAAGAAAAGAATGGATGGCAGGGAAATATCATGTCAGAACGTGCCCTCCAGAGAGGGACTGCTACTGGGTATTGATCAGAAAGAGCTCCTGAAATCATTCTGAAAACCCATAAAGCTCAGTCGTAAATGTGGGCAGAAAGGTGAGATTGCAAAGGCCAGCAGAGAGATGGGATACAGAAGTTGGACTGAACCCTACCAGCCTTATCTCATGAGTAATCCCACAGCAGGTTCCTCTCCCCTGTAGTGTTCCTACCAACACAGTGTTAATCCAGTGAGTAGGAATGGAAGAGTCATGCCCTTGGACTGAAAAGCCATTTCTGGGAGGATTTTCACCCTCTGTCTATCCATTCTGTTAATGTCCACAGGCACCTTTCTTGTGTCTAAAGAATCGCACCTGGCGAGGTAGGAAGATGCCTTGTAGGTGTCTGTTATTTTGCATCACACACAAAGGTTCAACTGGCATGGAATAAGGATCACAGGATTATCCCTCTGCTAGAAATACCATGTCCAAGGCAAATCCTGGGCTATAACTGCCAGCTTGACCTAGCACAGTTTTATTCCTGTTATTCCTAGTTTTATTCCTGCTACAGCCATTTGGGATGCTACTTCTGAAAGTAAGGGGAAAGCTTTATTGATTTCAATCTAACACTGGTGGCAGAAGAGGAGTGACAAGATTTCCCAACACTGCAAGGTGCTGAGAGCTTTTGGAGAGATGCTGAGCACCCTCTGAGCCTACTGAAAATGTACAGCTTGTGACTGCTCCAAAGCCACCCAGCAAAGCAGTCTGCTACATGCACCCAGAAAAGCATGAAGGGCTTCATGCACAGCGATTCAGATGAGTAACCTCAACACAACTGCCAAGCAGTCACCATTGCTTGCTGCAGCACCCACCAAATCAGACGTACCCATCCAAGGAAGGGCTGCAGAAGCAGGCTCTGGCAGATGACTGAACAGCAGCAGAAATACTCAGAAGCCTGTACAGAACAACCAGGGAAGGACGAATGAATGACCACCCAGGACAGAAATACCAGTGGTTCTTTCAAAATGTGCCCATAACATCAGCAGCAAACGGGCTTTTCAAACGTGCCTAGCACAGAAACCCTGCTTAGTTCAGAGGTATTTCATTAAAGTTTCAGGGCCTCTCTTGAACCCAGCACTGTCCCTCCCTGCTGTGCTATACACATAGGCACAGCGAGATGAAGTTGTGTGATTCAGCAGGAAGCGGCTTTAAGAACTCAGCAAGAGACGTAAGCATCAGCCAATTCAAGCGCATCCTGAAAAACAAGAGGTTCCTGTCTGGCATGCAAGGGCCCTTTGAAATACAAAAGCACTGTTACAGTCACTGTTAGAGTTTGTCCTCTTCCCTCCCCCACCCTTGTTTAGGGAATGCTCTCCCATTTTTTGCAGCATCAGGGAAAACGCTCTGCATCTGGCTGATGGGCCAGAAGCACCTGACAACACCTACATGAGGCTAGCAGTTGCTTTTGTCAGGAAAATTGAAGCTGCTTTGGAGGATGAAGCACTCTGCCCAGCTCAAAAAATGCTGAGGAGCAAAATTGAGGGTGAAGTGGCGGAAACTGTGAAGGTGTGAACTGTTGTTCAGTGAGCACAAAGAGAAACACGCTCCCAGCGAGATGGAGACTGGGGAGAACAGATAGCTCTGTCTCAGTGCTACACCTAGTCTTAATACAATTTATAGCATGACATTATAACTGGTAATAATAATCTAATGGGAGGGCACAGCTGGCACTTCTGAAACTCTTGGATGTGAAGGTCACTCATTTTATCATCGAGACAATCTTTTAAAAGCACCATTGGTGTGAAGCATTAACGGGAGGTGATCAAGGTTTTTAATCTAAAGCCTTTTATCAACAGCAGGCTGTGGTGGCACATCGTACACCTGAAGACTGGGATGCCCCGCTGAGCAAACATGGCATGGCACTGGCCCCTGAATCAAATTGCCCAGACATCCAGGAAGGAGGCTTCGCGCTACGTTACTCCTTGCAGGTTGCCATCTGCGGTGGTGGCCAGTGAAGCGGTGCAAAGGCAAATTCCTGCGCACGTAACTCCATCCAGAGCATAACTCCATCCAGAGCGTCTGCCGCTCCGTCACCCGGGTCGTGGCATGGTGGAGGCACCACGCCAATGGGGGTGGCTTTTATCAGGGTCAGACCTCACCTATAGCAATTAGTGGCAAAGCCTAATAATAGGATTAATTAGGATATTGCCAGAAGAGACTAATTGTCTACTGCAAGGCTGACTCTTTAACCCATTCCTTGGCCGAAAGCTTCTCAGTGACTTGTGCAAGAGCTCAGCAAGCCAAATGCAGGCATAGACCTCGAAGGAAGGTGAGAAGAAAAAGCATAGTAAGGGGCTGTGAAGGGAATGAGGGAAAAGCCCTCCATTTGTAGGACTTCCTTATAAAGTACATGGACAAAGTCTTGCTAAGCCTTGACGATTAAAGCCACACTAACACCAATGGATGACGAAGTCCCTTCTCTGCTAATACTTTATGAGCCCCAGAACTCACACTTTTCTAATGGATAGGTGAGTAATTTATATTTGAATCTTCACTGAAGAACAACAAAACAGCACAGTTATTTTTCCCTCTGCTGTGACACTAATTCCTTTCAGGCCAGAATTAGAAACATGCTAAGTACAATTAATCTAATGGCTTACATTTTGTATTTTACCTTTTATAGCCACTTCAACTGAGGAGACATGTTACTGCCTTATTTAAAAAAAAAAAGGAACCACATTGCTTTCCACAGGGCTTTTTGCATGTATAGAGGTGGAGATGTACATACACAAGCTGAACTTATATCACTCTTCCACTTTCCAAAAATCCAGGGATCAGAAATCACATTGCACTTTAGGAATGTGAACAGTGGATATTCCCTTTCTCCAAGATAATAAGAATGAGATCTTCAGTTAGAGTTAAGTCCTGAAAATCTGGTCCTTACCATTTTGCTGTTGCCCTGGGGTTATGAATTAGAGGTGCCGTAAGACAATTCCACAGCACATCTGTCTCAGTCCTGCCTGGGGCTGCATGGGAAAAAGCATTCCAGTTCCATACAGAAATGCGAAGGCTTTCAGAAACATTCTTCATCCCAAACTGTGGCAAGAGGCCAGCACTTCAAACATTTTTGGTTACACTGAAATCCCCCAGGACCACATTTTGGAAACATCAAAGCACAACATGCTCCCCAGCATTCCCCATCTGCCAGTTACACAGCAATGAAACCATAGCTGCTTCAGATTAAAACTGGCATGGTTTCGCTCTCACCTATGCCTTGAAATAAGTTTAAAATCCATTGTTGCTGCTGCTTCAAAGGCCTGCCTCTCCAAAAAAGGCACACCACCTTTGGTGCAACCCGCCAGCACCTTGCTGGGTGCCTGGGGTGCTTAAATGCCCATCTGGGATTCATGGCTCAGCAGGCTGATAAGGAGCCAGACAGGTGAGCTGGCAAGAAATTATCAGGAGTTCCTTGGAGAAGTCTAACACTGAGAAAGATCTCCAAGAAAAGCCCAGGCCCTAGAGGAAGTACAACTAGTCACCAACAGCTCGCTCTCATCCCTTTTCACCCACACCAAGCGACTGCGGTAAATCCACCAACGGGAATTGCACGCTATTCGGTTTCCTGGTATTGCGCCACTGCAAAGAGCTCAGGTCACACTAATTGCTGCTTAATGTTCGCTGTCCACAGCTTTTAGCAGCAGGATTTGTCTTACCAGGTGGATCCAGCTTCCCCAGAGAAAGAGCCTGTGCCAGCACCAGTCAGGTGTGACGTGGGGGAAGATCCAGTCCAGGAAAAGGTGGTGAAGGGAAGGGAGACAAGGAGAAAGCAAGTGGAGAGCAGTGGGAACTGATAAGAGCTAGATGTGAGAGGGAAAAATCTGGAATAGCCATGAGGCGATTCTTCCAACTGGCTGGGAGTTGCAATTCCCTCCTGAGGAGCATACGATAAAGTAACCGTGTGTAAGGGCAGCACTCACCCTGGCTTCCACCATGCAGGATCAACTGTTAGAAGAAACTCTCTTTCAGGATTAGGAGAGAGAACTTGCCAGCCTCCCTGTCCAAGCCTGACACCGGGACCCGATTCCTTAGCCCACAGCAAGGCTGTTGAATAAATACAGAATACTCGCTCCATCACCTGAGCAATGAGGCTTCCCAGCAGGCTGAGCAATTGCTCTCCATCCTGACATGCTGAGCCAATCACTAGCCGTCCCTCACCACAAAAGTTTTGTTTACACTGCACATTTGGGATGCTGGATAATCACATGTTCTCCCTCCCTTTTATTCCCTCTTTCACTTATCCATGTCAATATTTTATTGAGTTAAAGTAGTTACTCTGTTCTGCCTTCACCTTTTCCCCCCTACCACCAGTATGATTTAACTAAAATGAATTATTTGTTTATTCCAGTAAAGTTTTTCCCACTCTAGAGCCAGGCAAGAAGGAGAAATAAGATTAATTTAGAAAGATTTGAAATTCCTGAAATAGATGACAGCTGAGAGAAGACTGGCATGTTAAATCATTCCACTTCATAAACACCCTACTCTCATTTAGGCTTGACAGATGTAAATGCCAGCCAGGTACTACCTACCAGTAATGCTGTCTTTCCTTTATTTATGCAAATACATAATACAAAATCCTTTTTATGTACATTAGCCGTCTGCAGAAGAGTGGATCTATAGCTGCTTTTTCCCTCGTTTTTCATTTACGTCATGTGCAGCGGTGGGAGGACAGGCTTGACACCGTCTTCAGGTTAAATAACTAAGAGACCATCAAATGCTTCACCTTAACCTTACAAATCATGTCACAAGTTCTGCCAGTGTCCTATCCTGAATAACATGCATTTTTTTATGCAATCACCAGGAAAAAATACCTACTAGGCCTGCAGTAACTGTGGTGATGAGATAGCAAGATAAGGCCAATCTATAAGAAAGCCAGTCTTTGCAAATGTACGCTGTATAAAAATGCGTACCAGACAAAATAAGAAACTGAAGCACATTATCCATTTAGAAACCAGGCAAAAAACACATTCTGCACCAGACTGAAATTCAAACTGAACAGGAGGTTTCAAGCCAATTGCCAGGTCCACCAAGAAGCAACACCTTCTGTTCTGCATAACAGACTCCTGGTTATATTGGCAGGCGCAGAGATCCGTTTCGGGCACGGCACTAAGGTCACAACATGAGTTTACTGAAGGTCACTCTGAACACAATATACTCCAGAGACTTCAGTTATCTCGGCTGAAGATTACGGGGCAGGGCAGGGGAAGGACCCGACAGTGATATGCTTCAAATAAAAAGATCCGTGGTTTACATTTTTCATTAAAGCAAGATTTTCCATCAGGAGAATTCCCAGCTGCAGTCTCAGACCCAACGGCTGCCCCTTGCTTACATGGTGCTTTGCTCAAACAAGCAACTTCCAAGCCACGGCATTTTCTTGCTCAGCATGTGAGTGCCAAGGAAGTACTCTGTCAAAAGGGGTTGTTCTAGAGGTGGGAAGTTAGGTTATTACACTGCTCACCGCTTTGCAGATGATGCCTTGCTGCGGGAGGGGGGAAAGCGAGCCTCTTCTCATTTTTATAGTGTGCAAGCAAACGAACAGTCAAAAATGCAGGGCCAAGGGATTCAACAGCGAAAAAACAGGCAGCACTGTCTTTTGATACAAGTGGTTCCTGCTGCTATGACAGTCCACACACCAAAGGAGGGCATCTCGGACATCCACCTTGGGGGCCCGAGGGCTTCAGTCAGGATCAGAGCCCTTCTGTGCTGAGCACTGTGCAGTTGCATATACTCATAACATACATAAAACCACCCCATGCCCAAGCAACTCACAGAGTGTTTAAGATGCTATAATTAAGTGAAGCAAGAGGGGAAAAAGGGGGAAAGGCAAAGACAGGTCCTGCCTGGATTGAGACCACCTCATCCAGTCACCCGCACACCAAAACCTTTATCTCCCACCTCTCTCCCTTCTTCAGCCCCACATGCTGGGTGAAACCAGTTAGCCTATCTAAGGCTGACACAGAGACCCTTCCCCCATCATATCACATCACTCAAGGTGCTTGGGAGAGAGAAAACAGATCCCCAGGTCTGCACCCAAATTACATTCTGATTCTCCCTGTACAACCTCCTCTGGAAAACACTTGAGACTTGGCATAGGTAAATGCTTACTAGAAAAAAAAACCAAGAACCTCAGGATGTGTCCCAGGGATGACAGAAACCTGTGGCACCTACAGCTGGGCGGAGCCAGTTCTCTTCCTTAAGCCCTATCTGCAGTTGTGCAGCTTTAATAGACTTGTTCACAACTCCTCCTTCTCAGGGCACGCACTGATAATGAGAGCTGAGCTCACCTCTTGTTAATTATATTGCTCGCTGGAGGAATATCCCAATGTTTCAGACATCTCCCCCAAAAATTTAGGGAGAAAACAGCACACTTGCTCTCTCCACTTTCTTGTTAATTCCAATCAGTGACATGCTCTTCTGAGGTCGCTCAACTTTGCTGCTGCATGGGTAAAAGAGGCTCTTACAAAAGGACAAAAAGATGCTTGACGTAACCTGAGAACTGCAGGCAGTTTCCACGTTGCCAAGCACAGCTGAAAACCTTGCAGGCAGCGATTAGGAGGACCGCAGGTTTATGCCCGCGGCAAGCTGTGGCAGTTCCACCCCAGGAGCCTCAGAGATGCCAAGACTGAGCCAATATAAAATCTGCCCAAGAGAAACGTATCTCAGAGCAGCAGCTCCAGTGCTATGAGCTCTACAGGGGCAAGTAGGGCAGCAACCAAGTCCAAAATCCCCTGCACGACACCTCCAAATGCTCTGCTGGGACTGCCAGGTGGTGCCATGGCCAGGCCCTGAGGATGTGTAATCTCTGGTGAGCTGCTGAGAGTCTTTTACCTGTATGGCTCCTTGTGAGACCTCATGGTGTTCCTCTCTGCCCAGGAGGTGCTTGTATACTGGTAAGGTCAAGACTTGGGCTAGCAGGAGCAGGGGCATACAGTATCTAGCAAAGTTATGACTGCAGAAAGTAAAAGCAAATGTTAGTGTGCTAGACACTGTACATATACATATTTAATACAAAATTCTGAATATATAGGTTGTAAAATTTTATCTAGGACATTAAATATATAGAATACCAAATTCTGCACTAGAGTGCCTCTTAGATGGCTGAACTGTGTCAGCTCCACTGCATTTCGGACATACTCAGATGCGAGCTCAGGCAGGGATGTTTCCCTCCTACTCGGCAGTGTAGCCTATCCTCTGGGAAGGGTTCAGAGAGAGGTATTCCTCACTGCAGGGAAAACAGCAGCACGTTTTAAACCTACTTCTAAATAACCCTGACAGTCTCTCCAAAAAAGGGATTTGGTTTCCTTTGGCAGCAACTTCTGCTTCACACCCAGATGCTTTCTGCGCCCACCCCAGCAAGCTCAGTCCAGCCCAAAATCTGTCAGGATCTCCGACAGAAGCAAACCCCAAAGAACAGCCCTTCACTTCTTCTCAAGATGCACAGAAAAATCCCTTCCTCTCCACGATGCAAATTCCAGCTCTCTCCACACCTTTCGTACACCCTCCTCTCCGCTACCACCCCTGAGCTTAGCTGCCACCAAATTTGACTGATGAAAGGTGACAGCTCTATTATACTAATTCCCCCCAGAAAATGGAAGAAAGTCTCGCATGCTTTTCATATCAAACACATACCACATTTCAGAGTTTCTCCGCGTGCTCTGCTTTCTCTTCTGCAGGAAACATGGCCGTTGAGCAGAGTGCTCCCAGACTGGAGGATTCTCTTGTCAAACAAATGGCAGATTTTCACTTATTCCTATTTTCATATTATGCATGCATGCAAGATTAAGTATGCTTGTGCTATCTTTGGCTGATCCGGTATGATAGCTGCCTGCAGCTGCTCCAGTCTAATGGACCCAAGCCCTGTCTATATGGCCTGAAAGGTGTGTTTGTAGAAGACAGCCCTTAGGCTGTAGTGCTCCAGGACATGAACTCACACCAGAGACCCTGTCTTATCAGAAAATTAACAAAAGCAGAAGCCCCAAATTTTCCCAAAGTAGGAAACTTTTCTCTCCAAATTGTCACACTGTATAAACTCAAATTAAAACACCTCCTGTAATTGCATCTTCATTTTAATGACAGCCTGCTTCCATCCTCACAATCCTCTGCCCATCACACCATTATGGATGCTTTTTAAAGCTTAAACACCATCTTGATATCGGCTAATTGCACCAATCTGTGCAAAGTTTCTCCACATGATGGTAATTCCCAACAAACACTGTCATTCGATCTCAATGTGTCTCAAGCCTTTTTCTTTAGTTCCCTTTTACAAAGCCTGCGCTATGGTTTGTCCCAATACTGCCTCCTGCGTGTTGGCAAAACTCCCTCTTCACCACAAGATTAACCACAAGAAAAGGATCTGGACCAAAGAACCCATCTCTCCTGATAAAAAGGTTATTTATTGAGAGCCTTCACAATTTATTCATGCTGGAGTGCACTGAGGGAGATGGTTGTCTCTAGTGTCTTTAGGAGTTAGTGGTTTCCCCACACTACATTTGCTTTCGGAGCAAGGCAGCTAACACACCCCCTGCCCTGGGCTGGGTCTTTCTTGGAGGGCACCCTCAAGCCCACAGCCATCTTTTCAGCATCTTCCCCAAGTTTCCGACCAGGCCCTCTGTCTCCAGAACAAGCTCAGCCCCAGCAGAAGCAAAGCAAATGTCCCCAGGACACACAGCCCACGTCAGGAAACTGGCCCATGCAGCCAGCTTTGTAATAAGCACAAATCAGTCAGAAAAGCTGAAAACACTTGACCGTTGTCTACTCCACCCGTGTACAAAGGAAGGAGCAAAGCTCCCAGACTCCAGTCACAGCCTGAGGACTTGGGAGCACAGCGGGTCCCAGCTGAGCCCCAGCAAACAGAAGGCAGCAGGATACGGAAACTTCCCTTGGCAGCCAGACATGCCTTTTTACAAAAGCAGGGGAACTAACTGCGTTTTGCCACTCCTCGGTTTTGGGCCAGTTCCCAAAGCCTCTTTGTGCCGTGCTGGGCAGAGGAAGCCGACCACCCGGAGGAACAAAGGGCTGGGGGGCAGCCCCGGTTTCGGGCTGCTGCCGCTCGCCTTGGCGGCAGACTCTTCCCTGAAAATCCCTCCCAAGCCTTTTCCTTTAAGACTTTGTCCAAAATCCTCCACAGTTTGGGGACTGCACACCATTCAATGGCCTTGGAGCCAGACCCTTCCTTTACATTACCCTACTGACCACAGCAGTAGGGAACGGCTTTACAGCAGTTCCTGGGAAACTAAGAGGAAAAGCAACGGGTGGTCAGACACGCATCACCTTCTTAACACAGTTTTCTGGTACAGCATCCAGCCAGTGCTGCTAGATGTAAGAGTTGGACTCTGACAGAAGAGGATTATTTTAAAATCTGACAATGAAAGATTGTTCTTCTCATTACAAAGTGAAAGAGAGAGTGACAGAAGGAAAGTCTCTTCTGCAGTAGTTTCTCAGGCGCAAGAGAGGATATGAACAGGTTTTGCAGGAGCAAAAGGGTAATTTGGGGCACCCCTTTACTCTCGTACAATACTTTGCTAGGAAGGAGGGGAGGTGCACATTTAAAAAGTGATTAAAGTGGATGCACATGCAGACAGGCACATTTATTCAGTACTACTTCTTGGGGTGCTGCAGCCAAAAGTCCCACAGAGGGGTGTCTCCCCCTCCCAGTGTGGTCCCCACACCCAGATGGGCTGGTCTGGGGACCCTCAGGGACCCCCAAGCACACGGGAAAGTAGGGCTCGCCAAAATGGGCAGTCTTTCTCTCTGTGTCAGACCACATCTCCTGCTTTATCTCCCCAGCCCACCAAAGTTGTCCTTTGAGTGTGTCAATGAGACCAAAAACGTAGCAAAGGACAGTTGTTTTTACAGCAAGGAGAGACCCTCCCGAGTAACTTCACATGGCCAAAATGGCCAGCAAAAGGATAGCCTTCAATTGCCATCCGTGTCTGCTGACCTCAGAGGACTAAGAAAATCTCAAAGCTTTTGGATGACAAACTGGAACATAACTGGAACATCTGCATCTGTCAAAGTCGGGCACAGGAGGCAGCGTGGGCGAGCAGAGGACATGGAGGCACTTGGGGACAACGGCTTTCTGCCATGGCTCCAGCACTGATGTACCAAACAACTTGTGATAAGTCACTACTATTTCCAGCCTCCTTCAACCCAGCTCAGCATAGCAGGGCTGTGTGGGTACAGTGCCTTGCTTGAAGCTGGGCCTGACCTCAGCTGGGGCCTTCAGGCCTCACTGGAACAAAAAACAATTGTGCCACCTATAAGGACGGGTGCTCACATGAATTTACTGGTTCAGGAAATTCATCTGCCAGTGGGTTCAGTGAGGAGGAAGGTACCCCACGATCGCGTCATCCAACCCCATCATGCAGCCCACCTCTCTGCCAGGCCACTGTAGCACCACCAAAGCCAAATCTGAAAACCATGAAAATAAGTTTCCTGACTGCCAGAAAAGTCGGAGGCTAGTAAACTCACACACTGTGGCCTGTGCACCTTGCCTTTAGGGCGTTATTTCCCTGCTGCTGGGGAGATGCAGCTCTGCTGGGAACGGGGATTTTGCGCCTTATTGCCCTCCTGTCCCAGGCCACAGAGCCACACCAGGCAGCGCTAATGGAGGGGTAAGACTTTGCAGCCCTCTCTTTTTAGCCTCCCTGGGAAACCTGGATCTGATACATTCAGTGTGTCCTCTCCGTTTTCTGTGTTAGCTTCATGGCACTAGTCCATATTAGGAGCAGCAGTTCAGTCGCTGACTTGGACAAAGAAGTGGGTTAGACCAGGACGGCAGTTTCTTCCACAGCTGAGAGATCCCACTTGCCTGAGGAATTTCCCTCTCTTGCTCTATTAGTAGCACTAGAAAGGAGTGATGGGGGCAAGTCTGTTATCGTATTACAGTCTGAAGTGTCTGTGCTCGTGCTCCCTGCTTTCCCACTGGATGAAAAGCGTAAACACCTCTCCCTCGCACCCCGCGCCCCAGCACACGGAGACTGGCAGCTCCACCATGGAGGTGGCCAAGGAGAGGGGGTGCAGCACGGTTTGGGTTTCTTGCCAAGGAAGAGCAGGGACAATCCAGCGGGGTGAAAAATCATCAGAAGGGCTGCACTTTGAACTCCTCCTGTTCTGCCTCTATCAACGCATTCCTCATCCAGCTGCTACAAAAAACTCCTGGAGTGCTCAGAGGTTATGTACTATGGTTTGACTGTTTGCCAATTTGCCAATTCAGTGAGGCTTTTTTTTTTTCCTTTTTTTTTTTTTTCCTTAAAAAAGATTAAGGCCTTAAAACTCCTGTTAGAACTGGGTCCTACAACATAAACCTTCATTGCTATGGCTTAGCTGCCAAAACATTGCATCAGCCATCACAACAGCCTGGCACCAACTGAAGAAATACTACATCTTCTCTTTGTGCTCAGCTCAGACCACAGATGTCAAAGTCATTGATGGCTGGAGCTGCTTGGAGATTTCGGGATGAGACCAAAGTTTTGTCAAAACATTAAGTCCCCTGGAACAGGAATTGTTTTATTCAAAGCCTCTGATAAACTTTAGCTCGGTGCAAGGCAGAAGTTTGCAGTGGGCCAGCAACAAGAGCTGGGACCAGTTCGAAGGCAGGTGATGAATGCAGGCAAGACCACAGGGCCCCAAACAGCTGTATAATGTCATTGCAATGTTGGCCACCATCCTGATAACAAAGCTGCTTACACTGAGCAGCTGCATGGTCTAGGGACATGCACTTTGCCAGAAAACTGGAAATCTTTTACTTATGTTCATAGCGAGATCAAAAGCAGACATGCAGAAACCAAAATTCTGGCCAAGCAGACTGCCTGGTTTCCAGACAACTGTCTTCACATCAGATCCAGCTTTCTACTTCCCACCTCCTTGCACTCCCCACATCCTCACTCAGGTATCTTACCTTCCTGAGGATTTATTTTCCTTTGGCTTCCATGATACTCTTCTGTCCTGTTTCTACTCATACTTCCCTCACAATATCTCTGAAGATCCTCCTCACCTCCCTTGTCCCCTGATGAGAGGACCCTGCTGGGTTCTGCTCTCAATGCTGCCTTCTCCCACTGCCTCCAAGAACACTTCCATCCCAGACACAAGTTCAGCCATCCCTTCCACATGGGTGGCTCCTGGTTCAATCCTGACTCCAGACCTGCTCAAACAAAGCCTTGCACTGTCCCTCAACTGTAAGCGTAGACCGACTCCCTGAGACAGACTCTAGCCTCCCTCCTCTTTCCACTCCAGAGCCCAGCAAGATCACCCTTTCAGGGGCCATTTCCAGCTATAGACTTCCCCAGGATCAGCACCTCCAAGTTAAACCTTCCAGGTTCACTCCAAATACCACCACTCAGACATGGCCTTTTCTGTCATTCTGCACAGCCAAAAGCCTGGCCAAATTCTCAGCTTCTCAGTTACTGCTCTTCTGCCACTCACAAATACAGTCCTCACTCCTTCAGAGAGGCTCTGAATGCTGCTACAGAGACCTGCCGCTCACAATTTGCGCTATATGCCCCCCAAAACTCCCCCCAGAGCACTGACTCCAACACAGGCCACTTCCTCTTCTTTTCCACCCACTCTCCCCACTACCTATTATCTCTGGGCCAAGAAGCCACCTCTAAGAGCTCAGCCTACGATGCAATTTTCCACAGCCACACTTTCAGACAGTCACCCTGATGCTTCCACATCTTGCTCTGCGAGCTGAGCTGATCCTTCAGATTCCCCGTTGCTGCAACACCTCCAAAAACCTGAATCCTTCATAAGCTTCTGCTAAGGTGCCACCACAGCCTACTCTGCTGGCTGGCATCACAGCACTGCTTCCTCGTGCTGCATCATCGGTCTGTATCCGCCTGCTGTTGCTAATCCTATTTTAGACTGCTAACTCTGTAGGGGAGGGCCTGGGTTTTGCTCTTCGTGAGTACAGCACCTGGCACCACCAAGTCCTGAGTGTGTTAAGAAAAACAACTGATAATAGTAATGACTCAATACATCTACCCAGAATAGTGGACTTCATTCAGTTTTTGAAAAAGCTTTAAGGCACCTTCTATTTTATCAGCTCCATTCACTCCCTGAAGCACTTCAGCCTGAACATACCACTGTTCCCCATTGCTCTTGTCCCAGTGCAGCTTCCCCGAGTCCACCAGCATCATCTTGGTACCACAGCAGAAACTGGTCATACCCACCTGCACTGCACTCAAAGCGCTGACAGGCAAAGATCCTGTCTCCCATTAGCACTTCCCAAGTATCCAAGACAGTTTCTATACGGGAATCCAGCCAGCTGCCTTGTCCTGCTTGAGAAAGGTATTCTTGTCCTACAGCTAAAGTAACATTTTATGGGCTTTGATGGTGTGCCGCGCATGGGGTTTTATGAGCCACTTCATCATGCTTGCAGCATCACCATTCCTGAGCAGGAAAGTCATTCGGCAGCTACTTTAGGCTGTGTCCAAAACAGTGCTACTAGTATTTACGATACACAGTGCGTTAGTACCATAACGTCAGGCATGTTTCAATGCACACAGAGTTGAGCAGAGACCAAGCTCTAAACTGATCTTGTTTAGTGCTGGCACTAGATCCGATTTCGATTTTGCAAAGTTGTTCAAGGCCATGGCTGGCCAGTGGTTGTCTCTCATTTTGGAGCCAGGAAGACCAGAGGTAGCTACTCATTCTGTTTTATGTGGTCAGCCCAGCTGGTTCCTGCTCCATATACTCATGATCAGACATTTCCAGTTTGGTCTCTGTAGGACCAACAGTGGTAGGAGCTGGTCTGGAGAATCTGTGGGGTGAGTGTTAGGGCTACGCTGTGCGGTGGAGCGCAGCCCCATGCAGAGATCCCAGCTCTTCATGGGAACAAACGAGCAGGCACAGCAGCACAGAGCTGCACCAGGCAGAACATTTCCCCTGCTGACCGTGTCCTGGCCCTCGGCGTGACCCGGCTATCCTGCTTCCAGGACCAGGCTATTCCGTGTCGCTGTGCAGCCCTGTGCTGAACAGCCATGCCAGCCTGCTCAGAGGCAGCTAGATGAGCTCTGTTCATCTGATGCAGACACGACCCCAGCCAGATACAGCCAGGAAGGGTTGTATCCTGCCCAGAAGGGCTTTAAATGGCATCAGCCAGACAAGCAGAGTTGAATTTGGGACACCTCTGCCTCTTTTTTTTTTTTTTCTTTGCCTCCCCCAATGCCCTTCTTCCCTCACTCTATCAGCCCCAAAGACTGCCCCTCTCCCTCTGCCTGCAATGCGTAGTTCACCATGTAGCACACCCTTACCCACTTCTGAGCTCTCCTCTGTGTCCCAGCCTGATGTCTCCAAGATGTCTGACTACACTGTAGACCACTTATTCTCTTGCTAGTTTTTCCCTTGGTATCCCTGCCATGGACAGAGACTGTTTCAGCTCCAGATCTGTTTGCGTGCTGCTGGAACATCATCTTAGGCTGCAGCATTACTGGATTTGTCAGTACTGAACTAATCCGGGTTTACAGACCTGGATCCTTTCGCACTGTCATTCTTCACAAGGCACATGAAACATGAGGGACACAATCAACCCGGAGAGACACAAAGTGGAAGAACCATAGTTACGTTTGAGCAGGACGGGGAGTGCTGGAGCTGCCAGGCTGGGTATGTACCTTAGCTGCATCCTGACCTTTTGTTGGAATGAAACCTATTTACAACACCCATGTTGCTACCGGAAAAACATCCAGGCATGGAAAATTGATTTACAAGTCCAAAACCAAGTCTGTGTTTCCTGTGCAGGGTAGATTGCCTTAGCTCAACGGAAGATTAAGGAAAAAGAGTTAAGAGAGTGCCAAGCCGAGCAGCCAGCTGTAATAAATGCCACAGGCCAGAGACTGCAGTGCTTAGATGGGTATGTCTGCATCTGGTCACCAAATGCTCTCTGAAGAAATGGCAAAAGGTAGCAGCCCAGTTTGTGGTGGGAACTGCACACCACACGAATTAGGTACAACTCAGGACAGAACGGAGATGAGGCTGTCAATAACTGCACAGCAGCAGGCAAAGCCCACAAGGATGGCAACAGGAGCAGGGCTTGGACTAAGAAAAACCCTCGGCTGCTTCTGTCTAGATGTGAGGGAGTCAAAGAAGGGCCATCGAGAGACAACCTCACCACACAGAGGCAGTCAGACACCAGGAGCACATCTCCTGCCAATAACGATTATGCAAAGATGACACAACCGTAGTTCAAAGCCCAGCACGCCTGGAGGATAAGGGCGCCTGCTAGACCACAAAAGAACGACAGTAAAAGCTGTGCCCTTAGGGTGGCCGGCATACTGGCAAACACTGCCTCCAGCAAATCAACAAACACTTGTACCAAAAATAAATAAATATTACCAAAAGACATGGTAGCCTTCCCGTAACTGGGAGAGAGGTATCCAAGTTGCAGAAGGGAAAAAAATTGTGAGAAGCATCAGAAGTAAACCAGGGCAGTAAGAATGCCATCTCCAGGTACATTCTGGAAATAATTCTGCTAATAAGGAACCCGTGTCATTGTACAAGAGAGCCTTCGTCGTATTATCCCCCAGCACCTGATGCACAGAACAGCAAATGGCCTCCTATATAATCACCAACTCTGCCCAGATCATTTTTAGCTCATGAAGTTGTTGCTGCTTCTGAGCCTGTACTTCAAAGCAGCCAGGAGAAACAAAGTTCACTCAGATGTACATGAAGAGAAGGTAAACTGCCTAGCAAGCCAAAAAATAAAGTCCAGGGAAAGGAAAATAATTTATGAGTTTTCTTGTAAAAGCAACTTGCACGGATGGAGGCAACAATCTGGTACCGAGCTGAAAGGTGGCAGCAGAGAAATGAAAGACTCCCGTAACGATGTCACCCAAAGAGAAACTGGACTGCAGAAAAACCACTTCAGAGAAACGAGCTGGGGTGCAAATGAACAGATGGTGTCACTGAAACAAGATCAGCATTTGAGTGTAAAAGAAAAGGCCCTGCTCTCCTCATATTTCCAGCCAAGAGGAGAGCATGCAGCCAGCTCACAAGCAGAGATGACCATGGTCAGACTCTGGGCCACTAACAGCAGGGCCCGCATACATATAGCACGCACGCTTATTTCCATGTCTGAGGAAAACACACTGCTATATTTGATGGAACCCAAAATCTGGCAATGACAGTTTGGTGGGTGTGCAAAGAGAGGGCCCAGAGCATCACTTGGGTTTCACAGTAAATGCACAAAGGAAACATCGCACAAAAGCCTCTGGAGCCTCCAGCTGCTGCTCAGAAACTATCCACAGCTGGCAACATGGCTTCTCCACCAGAAAGGACTGAGCTGACCCTTTTTTAAATATCATTAACATGCATCAAGAGTTGTTCAGCTACCATGAGGCCTTCTGCAAACACATTAAGGCTGGACAAAGCGTGCAAGGTAGAGCTCTAACCTCCCACCTGCATGCCAAGACTCCATCCAAATCTCTGCACTTCTGCCACATCCAGATAACATCACCCCTTTATCAGGTTTTGCCTCCATGTCTCCTTTTTGCTGGAAGGGGGAGGGAAGTCCAGCCTGTCCCCACTACTCTGAAGTTGACTTTCAGAAATACAATAGCTCGGTCTTGAATCTCCTCAATGTATTATATCAATTCATCTCCACTGCCATAAACCATGTGAATAGACCTAGGTGTGTGGGGAGACAGACAAGTACAGAAGGAACAATTCTCAGGCTATGAAAGGAAAAGGGTTGGAAAGCTCCCAAAAAAGGTCTCGCACAGGTCAATACAGAAGGCTCGGCTCCATACCACTGCGGGAGGAAGCAGCTTCATGTTACTTGCTAGTAGGTGAGGTGTGTGAAAGTACAATAAAATGCTTCAGCTGTGGGACACTTTAGGTTACACTTGGACGTTTCATGTCGCACCTAAACTAATACATCAGAAGTGACATTCGCGATGGCAGTAATGCCGCTGAGCTGCTGCAACAAAAGCACGAGGTTTTATTACACTCTCGCTTACAGAGAGGCCCCTTTACGCCTGTCTGGCACTGGAGAATGGCCTTACAGTGGGCACAAACAACATCACATTCATCTTCAGCCCCTTCACACTGGCAGAGGGCTGCAAAGGGGCCCTGTACCATAAACAAGAACTCGGTCCAACCTATTGTCTTAAGAGACTATATAGCCTACATCAGTGCAGTAAACATTATTTTCCACAAGAAACTAGGTTCAGAGGACAGTTTCATAAGAAATGCAATTTTAATATGTATAAGCTGTAAGATCCTATGTTAGTTTTCTCATAGGGTCATCACAAAAAATTCCATCCCGTTACACAGCTTTGCTTTATCAGTATTTTCTTAACATTGCTGTTGAATTCATACAGCACCTTCCAGACGTGCAGCTGGATTTTCAGCTTAGGTGCGTTGGCATAGCTGGCCTCTTCTTTTCAAGCTGAATTTGTTTTTCTCCAAATCCAGAGAAGGAGGAAAAGAAAAAAAAAAAAACAAAAAACAAACAAACAAAAAAAAAAACCAAAAACAAAAAAAAACCACCACAACAAGCAATGCACTGGTCTTCCCTGAGCCTAGGGCATCTCAGATCTAGGTAACTGCTGAAAAATTAGTCATACTCATTCACAGCCAATTTCTGCTTTCCCAGAAACTTCAGTGGGGGCCCAATTTTTCACCACCAACCCCAAAATGCCCTTCCTTCCAGGCAGCATGGTCTGTTTATGGGTAACAAATATTGCCACAGGCAGAGAAAATGTTTTAAGTGAAGCCCCACCTCCCTCCACGCACTCATGCGCCCCCGGCTGCCAGATTTTGCCTTCAGATACGTGAGGACACCAGGAACAGGACGGGGCGCTGAGCGTCTGGCTCGCAGACAGTGCCCTAAATGCTGCAGGTTTGCACGAACGCTTGACAGTGTGTGGTCGGGAATTAGGTTAGCATTGATTTGGGCGGGCTGGCGGGAGCATCCTTTGCTTTACCCAGAGACAGGCCGGTCACATGAGGAACAGCTGGAGTGCACACAGAGCCTTCTTTAATTAAAGTGCTACTCGCCATTTTTCTGGCAGGGCTCCCAGAAAAGCAATAAAATGGCAGCGGAGAAAACAAATGCTACATAACACACTTCCACTCTCCTTTATGTTCCCAAGTCCCCCGTCTCCCTCAAGCATAATCTTCTTACTTTCTTTTTTCCTTTTTTTTTTTTTTTTTTTTTTTTTTTTTTTTAATTTTTTATTTCTGTTAATAATCATTCTTCATTTGTGACAGGCTAGGAAAGGAAAAGGTCAAGAGGGAAGAAAAAAGGGTCAGGAGAATTGAAGCAGCCATTCACTGCCGTTCGTGATTAAACATGTGGAACAATGTACCTGCTTATTAGGACATCTCCCGCTCCAAGAAAACATCTGCAGAGCACACACACCTTTTTAGGAGATGCGTGTGCCGTGAACACACGCCGGCACCTCGCGGGGACGTTAACAGCATTCACGTGTCAGTCGTTATGGAAACATTTTCTTTTCCCCCTTTTCTCCCTCAGATCTACTGCTTAAACAAGCTTGGGATTGTCAACACACCGATCGCTGCTGTCATTTCCCAAATTAGCCAAAGTTCATTGGGTTTTGCTCATTGGGAGGAGCCCGAGGAGGCAGGAGAAGCGCCCTGTCCTGTGGCACACGGCCCATTTCACAGACTGGTCGGTTCCAGCAAGAAACCTGTCCAACACTAATAATAACCACGGTGCTATTTTTGTTGTTGTCATTTTATTATTATCCTCTTTTCTGCACAGGGCATGGAAGGAAAGACACAGGGACACACAGAACAAAAATGTGAAACCGAAGACAGGTACACGTTGCTCCCATTATAGAGGAAAAGTGTAATCATCTTCTGAATGGGAGCAAGGTTATCAGGGATGTACACACTGAAACACAAAGGGCATTTCACGCTGGGAAAGCACCTTGGAGTTGAGAGAAATCAGGAACTAATTCAGTACACACAGTATGACCGGAGTTCGGTGGGACATGGGGTCCAAGAGCCAGCCCTCTCCGAATGAGAGGAACATAACTGGACCTAAACAAGAAACCAGCCCCAGATCCTCAAACCCAAAGCCCACAACGGAGCTGAGCTGATCTGAAATAGAGAACGCTGGAAATCTGGATTTGAATTTTTCAGCTTAAGCCCATCTCTGTGTCTGAGATTTACAGTTTGACATGTTTATATTGAAACAAGATGGCTATAAATACAGTATATTTCTCTCCCAGTAGAGTCTAAGGAGAAGAATGTTTAAAAGCACTCAGCAGGGGACTAGCACAGCTCCCAGTGAATTTAATTGTAAACTCTCCCTGCTTTTACTCCAAGCAGTTTAGGCTGGGAGTAGTTAGACCGCCTTTGAAAATTCCGCTTTATTTGTGTATAGCTACAAATCATCTATATTTATATAGCTGGATGTGCATCATAAGAAATACACAAGAACATATTTTTATTAGCACACATCAGGAATTTCCCATGTGGGACTTTTTTAATTTAAGGGATGAGGAAGAGAATATAAAATGAATTCAGTGCATAGGCAAAAAAAACAGTAATTTTGACAAAACGAATTGATATTGTGAATATTCAAACAAATTATTTCACTTTACCTCAGTTGGGCCCGAACCGTCACGTCTCAGAACTGCTGGCATGCCCCCAGGTGCTGTGGATGGAGGGACGGACCTGTTCTCCTCCACGGGCCGGACTCTCTGGCCAGACCACATGCCCCATCATGCACAAGTCTCATTTCTGCTTTAAAAGCAGCCTGGTATCATTCTGAATAAAAGCAATGCTGCTATTAACTTATTGGGCAACACTGGCCTACTTAGGAGTTTTATCAGATCTGTCTGGTGATCCACGGCAGGGACAAGAACCTGCTGCAAAGTTTTATCTGTGGCCATGTAATCCTACGTGATTATTTTTCCCATCGTCTGAGCAGAATTATTTTGTCTCATAAGCATTTCTGGCCTTTTGCTCTGCACAGAATGAACCAATTTTAAATATTAAAAAAGGTTGAAAGCACAAAAGCTATTGTGGCTATACAGAGCCCTTAATTATAACACTTTACCTTTGGAGAAAACTATTTTTCATTAACTGAATGGGTAATAGTATATGATGGTGATTAAGTTTAATGGAGCCGAGACCAAGGTGGGGAAGATAAAGTTAGAACTGAGAATCCACTTTGAGTGCAAAACCAGCTTCTGTTTGGAGAGGTGTTTGATGGAAAACTGCACTGCTTCTAACTAAATGAGGCTTAAATATGTGTAATTTTGTGTGTATTAAAATTAAGATTCCTTTAGGTATAAACCATGCAAGTTTCCATGCAATTACCACTCTTGAGAAGCAGCAGAGAGCATGCACCATAAAGAAAATGGCACTTTTTAACTATATAAATGAGACCAAACACATGCTTTTCCAACGGGAGAAGGAAATAGAGCCATCAGTGAGCTGGGTTTAGCCAAAATAACTGAACAAACTTAAAAACCGCCCACTCCAGCAAATTTTGTCTGTTCTGGCCTAAGGGAAATGGTTTTCTTCCTCACCCTGGCTTTCCTGACTTGGGCTGTATCACATCTCCTCGCTGGGTCCATCTCTCCTGCCTCCTATGGACCCTCCAGCCCCTCTGCCTTGGCTGTAGCCTGGAGGCTGTGTATTATCACGGCCTTTTTGCATCTTTCACTTGCCTCTGCTCCCTGCATTTAACCCAGAGGTTTCACCCGGGGAGGAAGGGGCAGATCTTGCAGGTGGGAATTTCTCCACCACACGCTAATTTGGAGTCAGCCCCCATGGGCTATGCAATGACCCACCCCTATCTCTCAAGCACCATGAAGCACAGAAAAGGGTATAATTTCTTCATTAACCATTGTCAGCAGACAGAGCAGAATAATAGAGTGAAAAGGTGGGAAGACAATAAACAGACACCATCTCACAAGCATGTCTTGACGAGACAAATATCAGATGCCAAACAAAATGCATCCCCTCTTAAGTGGCATTTCTATATTTAACACCATCTAAAATGTGATAATTTACACTGTCACAACATGTCTCTTAGAAACAGTCCCATTTTATTTGCAGTCAGCTGAAGCCTGGAACTCAAATTCTGACCTCCTTTCTAGTAAGGGGTGGGGAGGGAAAAAGAAAGAAAAAAGAAAAAAAAAAAAGCAAGCTAACATCTGGCAGAGCTGGGTATTTATTAGACTTTATAAAACTCCACGCTTCTGTTATACATAAGACAGGCACAAAAGGGGCCCCCAAAGTGTTATTTCCCCACCAGTGTGAAACAAGTGGCTTATTCAGTAAGTTTTCAAAGAACAGAGGCAAATGGATTATCTCAAGGAGAAGTTAAACACAGAGAAACGCACTGTAGCTTACTGTTGGGTTTAGCTGCCTGGTGCATGTGGAGGGAGCAGGAGGAAATCTATAAAATCTATCATCGTGGTGTCCAGCTGAGACTTTACACTTCTCAGGGAAATCTGAGCTGTGAACCACCAACAGCTGCTTTTCTCCCAACTTGTGAAATCACCCACGGAAGGAAAGTGTTTTCTTAAGAAACTCTCAAAACGCAGCGAGGAAGAGCCCGCTGAATCCTCCAGCTCCTGACGCCAGGTCAAGATGACAAGCTTTTTCCAGCCTAGCTGTGACTGTCGGGCGCGATGAGGTGCGATTTGCGACTAACATAGCTGGGCTGGCGAAAGCACCAGTCTAGGGAGAATTACGTGGGCCTCTGCTTGTTTTCCTTCAACATGGCCAAAACGCAGGTTACCCACTCAAAGCCAGGTCCCCATACCCTCGGGACAGCATGGGGAGCTGAAGCTGAGCCCTTTGCTGGCAGCACATGGCAGCTCTGTGCACCGGCTGAGCTAATTAATTTTCCTTCTCCGCACCAAAGAAATGATGGTTGCCGTTTGCCAAAAAAAGCAGGTTATTAATACAGAGATACCATCAACCAGTAACACCAGTTTGCAGATGGGCTGCATTTCTGGTTGGCGCAGCAGTGCAACATGCTGGAGGGGGCAGACCTGATGCAGGGAAGAGCAATTTTTTTTTTTAAAGCATACAGGGAAGCTGATAAAAAATACTGTTTCAGCCGGCCTGAAAGTTTGGATTGCACTCACTGAGTACTCTTAAATGTATAAATAGTTTCAGGGCATTTGGCACCTTTCACAGATTGAGAGACATGGCTGATGTCTCTTCTGTTGCAGCATCTCAGACATTAACCTCAGTTCAAATTCCATCCCTGTTGAATTCAAGGTCTTTCTCCTCCAAAAATAGCCTGACCATCCAAGTATAGGGCATATCCAGGGGTGGGCACAGCGGGGTATCCCCACATACTGGGATCTGTGTTTCCCTCCTGGCCTTGGCCTCACCAGGCTGAGGGCAGAGCCAGTCTGCCTCTTCTCCCCTCTGTCTGTTTGTGTTTCACGCAAACAGCAGGGTAGAAGGAGAGCAGCCCATGTCCAAGGTACCCTCCTGGAGGGTCAGTGACTGAGGCCCAAGTCCTTGTCCCGGGTTATGGTCTCATAACCAAGGAGAAGAGAGGCTCATGGCAGGTATTGGTACCTGTTCTGTAGGTCCAACCTTTCGCTCTTATTTATAGGACTCATTTTAGTCAAGTAAAGCATTCATTTAACCCTGAAACATCTTTCACTTTGCAAATCCAAAACCAGTCAATTTGGGGCCAATCTAAGTAATTGCAATAATTGCTTTAAGGTTGAGCTATTCACTCAACCTAAAGCAATTTATTCATTCAGCCTATCCCGTTCACCCCAGAGTCCAGGTTTTATACCACCCAGCAGGGGAGACACAGTGTCCTACTGCCCCTGAGGATGGTCCCCCCCGGCAGGCACAGAGCAGCCTTGCTCTGTATCTGGTCCTCTCAAAGCATCCAAAGAAAAAGACCAAAACAGCATCCTCGGTGCTTGCCTTATTCTGTCTGCAGCAGAGATGTGCCAGTTACCTAATGGCATCAAATTAACAAATGAACAGGTCTGGTAGACCAATTAGGAGAGAGTGCAAGCAATTTTCAAACAGGCTGCAATTGTCAGCTAATGACCTTGGAAGAAGCTTTTTTTTTCTCCCCTCCCTCAGAAAAGTCCATATTAAAACAGAGTTGATAGCAGCTGAGTGTCACTTACTGGGCTTTCATGTTATGGACGTGCACTGGGGGGGGGGGGGGGGGGGGGAAAACGGGGGCGGGCGGGTGGGTGNTGAGAGCGGTGAGCAGGTGGGTTGCGTTTTGTGGTTCTTTGTTTTTTGGGGGGGGCGGGGGGGGGGGGGGGGAGAGCAAAACTGGGAGGCCGAGTCGGTGTAATTCAAGCAGCACCTCGCTGCTTTACCAGTCATCTAAGAGCACTGCAGCTGTGCTCAGCAGACATATCGGCTTCTCTCCATTATCTTCTCAACTCCGAGTAATGCACCACACACACGCTGTAGCAACCACAGGATGAGATGCAAGCTCCCCCACATTTCCTTATGAGTCCAGGTCATCTCAGCTGCACTGTGTTCTTTCCAGACTTAACTAGGGCTTTCATTAGTAAGAGACAGCTGCCTTCTTACACTGCTCAAGGAACAGCACAGGACTGAGAGTCTGACCGAGAGACTTTTCCTGCTGCTCCTCCTATTTTTAAAACAAAACCAAATGACTGTGTGACCCACAAGCAACTGTCCGCTTCCATCCAGGAGTGAATAACCTGCATGTGCCAAGGGTTAGCTACGCTTCAGCATCTCACAGGAAAGCATGGTGATGAACATAAAGTGGGAGAAGATAGACATTTGCACACCAGAGCATCTCGTTTGGGACCATGGCTCCATGTAGCTGGGGGGTGTGTCATGTTATCTCACTTCTCCGGGAGCTGCAATCAGTCCTGGACCAATGAGAGAATTAAGAGCCAGTATCATACAAGCCCTCTGGGCTGAAGATGGAAGGCTTCCTCACCCAGAGGAAGCTGGCATGGCTCTGCTGAAGCCAGCAAACTCCCAGTGACTTGCATCATGGAAGAGTCATGAAAATCCTGGAAAATCCCGGAAAATCCCCAGAGCATGCAGTTTTCGATTCATGTCCACATCCCTCCAATGTGGCACAGCAAAGTCTCAGTAAGATGTCAAGTGACTTAGAGCAGGTTTCTGGTTTGTTTGGCATTCCCCACCCCCTTCCTCAGACAACTGGATTTCATGATTCCCAGAGAGGTACCAGAGGAGGGTTTAGAGAGGGAACAAGGTAGTCCAAGAGAGCAGAGCTACTGCTGGTTAGTTTTCTTGCGTGCCCTGGATTTTGGTATATCCCTTTGCAACAGCCCGCATCCCCTTCCACACCCACGATACTTCAGGTGCTCCCCTATCTACCACCCAATTCTGCCCACACCTGGGAAGGTCATGCTGGAGTCTCTGGTGGTGCCCCCCCGCCCCAGGGCTTCCTCCTGCTGCCAGTTTCACAAAACTCCCAAGAACGGAGTATCTTTGAGATCTCTATCCCTCTGTCAGCTATAGTTGGAATCAACTGAGGGGCTCACCCTTGTAAAGGTCAAGAGGAAGATGGAGAGGCTGCGGGTGAATGGCTCCTGCAATTGTGTATGCCTTGTTCTTTTAGGAAAGCAGGTTAAATATGGGGTGGAAGGGATTAAATTCTCTGAAGATGCTTCAGAACAGCTTTTCTAAGAAATATTCTGCATATCCATAACTCCTCACAGGAAAGAACAAGATGAAGAGATTTTAATGGTAATTTGCCTAGGAGGAATAAGTTATGAATTACTTCTGGCTTGGATGCTCCTGAGTAAGGGATCAGACCAAAATGAGCCTGACAAAGCCTTTATAACATCTCCTTACTATGAGGTAGTAATAGCATCATCTGTCCTACAGCATCAGGGTCACAGATGATTGTGTAAATCAATAAAGTAGACAAGCATCTTTCATCTGAATAAGCTATTCTGTATGCTGTTTATTTGGTGGTACAGTGACTTAGAAACCTTAATTCTAATTCTGTTATTGGACCTGGTCTGAGACCTTAGCAAGCTCCCATGCCTCAGTTTCCCCTTACAAAATGGGGATATGAGCCTAAACCCTTCAGAAAGGGCTTCAAAATAGAAACTGATATTAAAAGGTTACTGTGAACTACATTGATTCCCCTGCTGTCACATAGCCTTCAGCGTTAGCACTTTCTTGACTTGCTATTGCAATAAAAAATAACACTTTTAAAAAATAGCACAGTACATCTCCACGTACAGGTGTAGACAAGCTGTCCTTTAGGCACCCTAGGCGCTACCAGAAGTAAGAAAAGAACAAAATAAGAGCAAAAATGGACTGCTATCCACCCTTTAACACTGCTGTCTTGCAGTTGCAGGCACAGAGGTGCCTGATGCCCTGAGCTTGGTGTTGCCCCCCCCAGCCTACCCTACTCTCTCGCTGGGGGTGGTGGGATGGATCCGGCCTAGCTCTGCTCTGCTTCTCTTCACTTATGGAGCAGTTGTCAGGGTAGTAATGAAATTTCCACAAGTACGACACAGGTGTTGCCAGTCCTTGCTCATAGCTAAGGAATCAACAACGTAACTTCATAAAGACTCTCCTGGCCTTGTTTTCTGTGATCTGTTTTATGCCAAGCATTTTTGTACAAGCTCTATCCCCACATTGCATCTGGGAAGCTAAAGGGCAGAATCATTCATCTAAATAAGTAAGCGTGAGCCAAGAAGGTTCAGTAAGAGAGAAGACATTTTCTGCTGAGATAGGAAGTGAGATGATGAGCTGATAAGTAGGAGAGATTTTATGTGGCTATGAATACATTGTGTTTATGTGGCCTTATACCATAAGTATGAGTTAAAAAACAAGGTGTACTTATATGGCTCTCTATCATATCCAGCTGGTGATAAGTACATTGTAATGACATAGCTATACATCCCATATATCCAGACATAAATGCCTTGCTTCTTCTGGCAATTTTTGATGCTGTTTGTGGACATAAGTGTATTTACATGGTATTTATTTGACATACACTATGTGTGTGTGACAATGATTACATTTCATCCGCTTTTCTCTGTTTGTATGCATATGTTCGTACCCCTGTTACAGACTCATGCAAACATGCACTGCTCCTGCTGCCTAAAAGCACACCTGCATGTTTGTCCAAATATGTTGGGTTCAGAGCACTGCCAGACTGGATTGGTGCACAGCATGAGAGTTCACCGCACCATAAAAACAAATACCCTGATTTTAGGCCATCACTTTGAAATCACACTTAACACAAGCCAAGTTAAACTAAAACCTAACCAAAAAAAAAAAAATCTAAAGTGGACCATAACATTGCAAAGGTTCATAAAGACATCCATCACAGAAACAAAAGAAAAGGGTATTTCATATGGTTGTCACAAGGTCAAAACCAACAGGAAACTTCCTCCACCGTGGTGAGTCAACAGTCTGGAGACACTTACCTCACCAGGGGCTTGCTCATAGGATGCCCTTTCTGCATTCTCAGTTTGCACTCACAGGGGAAAAGAAACCCAAAATCAGGGTTGGTGCAGCCTGTTGCTTCTCTTCCTTAAATTCAAAGCTCCCTTTAGTCATTGCATCAAGGATACATTGATCCTGCTCCAACAGGAGGCAGTTTCACCAATTTTCCCTCTGGGCTAGGGAGAGCTCTCCTATCTTTGGAAATGCAAATATGCAATTGGGTGGCCAGGTGCAGCCATCTCCTGTGCTTGAAAGCCATTAGCAAATCATTCAACTACTAAAGGATAAGCTGATCTTTTCTACCTGGGCAGGTGCTCGTAGCCCTCAGTGTGAAGTCTTTCTGCATACTTTGTCACATGGTCATGCAAATTACTGGCTCAACTCTGTCTCCAGGCATGCACATATGTTAATGCAGGGTGCTCACAAATGCCTCTTGATTGAGACCAGACCCAACTGAAATCAGCCACTTTAGGATGCAAATGACCTTTGGGGGGACTGACCCCCCACTCCTATCTGGGAGAAATACTGTAACATTCTCCTGCTCTGCTGGAGATGAATCACTTGAACACCACTGAGAGATGTGCTGCAGGTGTGAACACCTGCAAGAGGGTGTCCCCCTATATTTTCTTTGGATATCTATCATAAACGCTATTTGTAGTTCATTTACAATTGTTTTAAACTTTTAAAAAGTTAAAGTCCACTTGGAGCGTTCTGAAATATCCCAAGTATAGTGTTTCCATTCCCCCAGTCAGATGAAGGGAGTCAGTTTGCAAAAATGTGCTCATTTTCAACTTTTCTTCCTCAAAATCTCAAAACTTCTGGCACATCCTCCTTAGCTCTAATTCTGAAATCAGAGTTTGGTTTTAGACTTCAATTATATACCAGTAAGTTTTGTTTTGTTTTGTTTTGAGCATTAGCCATAGGTTAAAATGACAAAAAGATCCCATGAGCAATGGCCTTCAAATTTTCTTCTCACAAAGTATACCTAAATCACCCCATTTCTGATGGTGGGATGTTATAAGTGATGGAGGGAAACTGTGTAAACTTGGGTACAATACATGAAAGCAGTGAGCCGCCCCGAGGACGCCATTGCAAAAGCCCTTCTTTTATACTGCCTTTGGCAGGAGGAGAAAATGTTTAAACACATTAACCAATTTAAGTAGGCCAAAGGAAGGGGAGTGATTTCCTTTAGAATCTATAATGCACTGTAAATCAAAGAAAATTCCTGGAAAACATAGTAGACATGCTATAACAGATAAAAGACAAACCAAAAGAAACTCAACTAATTGCTGTAGAAAACAAAAAAAAATGGTCAAACTGGTGTGATAGATCCCTGTTACCTGGGTGCTGGATTTTCCTTCAGAAAGAAAAAAATAGAGGCACGTAGATCTGGTTTCTGTCTGCCTCAGTTCATCCAAAATGCGCCCAAAAGATAACCAAGAGAGTTTGGTCTATGCTGTCATCCGTCTCTAGTATCTCAACTAGCCAAAGGGATGCTAAAGATGTTAGGGAAAAGAGCAGCCCTATTAGCCTACCTTTGATCTTTCATATGCGAGCTATAGAAATAAAACACTGCACATTAAAATTGGCTTGGTCTTTGAGTTTACTAGGATAAAGAGGCAATGTTGAAGACTCAGAGATGACTGAAAAGGCGAGCGGGTGCTGAGTCAGAGGATGCAGAATTCAACTGGTGGCATTTGAAGACCGTTTTATGAACCAGACCCCAGCTGAGGTTCACAGACCAATGTCACTGCAGTGGTGGAGGTACACGTAGCCACTCGTGCTTGTCCACCCAGCCACAGTTAGCAAGACTCCTGCACAGGTTGTAGGGCTCATCTGCCAGTTTACAGTCCATGATAGCCTTGAAAATTGCTGGTTATCTTTGTTAATGCTTTTAAGTATTAAAGAAATTCCTGAGAAGTATGGTTGCTCAGGGACTAACACCCTGTTCAGCCAGCCCAGCTCCAGGAGGTGTCACACAGGGCAGAGGAGCGGTGCGGATAAATGGGGGCAGAATCCGGTTTGTGTCCCTCAGCCCACCCTGCCAGGTAGCATGTGTCACAGCTTAGTTTTGCCTGTCTTCACCTGTTTTTTATCTACGATGTGGGACAGGGATCTGTGATTTAAATGTCTGAGACCATCACTTCAAATTGCACATATCCCTGCTGAGAGCCTGAGACAAATGCCAAGGATGCTGTTTGATAGTCAGCAACATCTAGGCTGACTCAGATTATGAGAGAAACCTGTCCTCTGCTGAAATCAATGAGATTCCTTTGCAAAGTGCCCTGCTGTTTGGTTTGTGAAGCATGAGACCCTGGGAAGTCATTTGGTATATATATTTTTTGTTGTCATGTTTCATTACGTAGCCACTTGACATTTCTTCCATAACAGCACTGCCTCACCATAATGAACGTGCCTGAGGTGTGAGTCAATGCCAGGCAGCAAAGGAGAGCATGTACTGCCTTCTCTGTCTGCAAGGTCAGAAAGGTGCATAAAGGCTGGGAAGAGAAGAGGAATCTATTTGGTTTAGCTGGGAATCACAGTGCGATCCCACCACTTCCCTCTCCCGCCACTGACGGTGTGCTCAGCATGGCTCAGTCCCCAGAGGTCTGCTGGTGATGAGGGCTGAACCCTCCTGGGTGCCACAGGACATGTCCTAAGAGGTGAAGTACTGTGACAAATCAGGTAGACTGCAGGCAGGTACTCAGCCTTCTTGCAAACCTTTGCTCTTAATCTCCCTTCTGCCCTCCATTCACTCACCTGGCAGCAATGGGCACAAGAAAAACCCAAGAGAGCTTGAAGCGAGCACAATAGCTCACGCCTGGGGCTGTGCATTGAACAATAAGGAGCAAAGTGTCTCCAATAGCTGCTCAGTAAGTGAGCGCCATCCCTTCACTGCATTAACCGAGACAGGCTTTAGTGGAGAAAATAGAGGGTGACAGGGTAAGTGAAGATGAGATCATGGTGAATTAGGGTTGCATGAGCAACCCTGAGCCCAGCCTTCCCAAACACTGAGACCTGAACAACGGTCTGTGAGCAGCAGTGGGATTTCTGGGGAAGCAGCATGTAACAGCCCACACTGAACAGGACAGTAATGACAGTGATGTGGATAAGGCAACTAAAAATACTCCAAGTTTTCAGAGTTTTTTTGAAACCTCCTTATTTTCCTCAAAAAACAGACAGAAAGGATATAGGACCTTCATAGCATCATGTTCCCACAGATGCTACACAATTCCTCCCCACAAATACTGCAGTACAACAGGTCACCTAGTCCTACAACATGGAAGATAACAGCTAAGACATGGGGCAAGTTGGACATCTCTGCTTCTTGGACCAAAAATGACACATTCACTATGATCTCATGGCTTTCTCATCTGCTTGATTTTCCTATTCTTGTCTCTGACCATGGTCTTCCAAAAAAGTAAAGGTTTCTAGTTATAGGTGAAGGTTAGTTGGAAGTGTCATGCCCTGGTCTTCATGACCCCTGGGGACAGAATAAAGAGAACAGATTAAGACTGTATCATGATGGGTTTAGGCCTGACTGTATGAAACACTTATGAATGCTCAGGACAACAAAGCACTAATGACAGCCACTGGAGAGATGGTCCTGATTTCTCAGGATAGACACATCTGCCAGGAACAAGTCAGGCCCAGGTGACCTTGCCAAGGGCCAAGAGAGTGGACAGATGAGCTCCTGCAGTTCCTTCTAGCCTTTGCTCCTGTGATTTGTGGCCACCATTAAGGCCTTGGGGTCAGAGAGGAATCACAGAAGTGGGGACATGGGTAGCTTTAACCTAGCTGAAAACATAACAATAGGATTATAAGAATAGCCTTATTGGGTTATGAGTCTATCTCACCTGATGTCCTATCTCCAAAATCAGTCAGCCAACAGCAGACACCAAGGAAAGAGTAGGAGGATGGGGCAAGTATATAGTAATACCTCCTCAGAAAGCTCTCCAAGCTCCCAAAATTTGCAATTTGAAAACTTCCTGAGCCAAACCCAGCATCTTTGATGTTAATAAACTCCAACGGACTCTCTTTCAAGTGTTTCTCCATCCCTTTTGGAAACGCCTAGTGATGAGTTCTAGTGAAGCTATGAGCCATGTGACAAACCACCTCCTGTGGTTTACTTTGAACCTGCACCTGTCTAGTGAAGTCCTATAGTTTTTTTCTACAGTATTAGAGAGAAAAAAGTGGCTGAATGACTAATTATTCCTTATTCATCTGCTCCTGATGTTGTAAGCACTCTGTCCCATCCTTGGAGGACAGCTGATGGCCTCTGTCTTCCAGACCCTAACCCAAGCCGAAGACCCCTCTCTAGCCAGGGGCATGTCACAAGGAAGCCACAAACCTCCTCTCATCTCTGCAGTGTTTCTAGATCTGTATATCTTTTTTGAGGTGGGTCTGATCATAGCTGCACACATTGACGCCATTGCGGAATGATGCTGCCGGTTTTTATTCTCTTCCCTTCTGGTAATGACATGGGCAGGCTAGGCCAGGAAACAGTGCAGGTCCACCAAAATATGCATCCAGATTGCCAGCTTGATTTAAAACTTCTGCTGCTGCATCTTTACTGTTTGCATTTCCAGCTGTAGCTAGACTGAATGGTCATAGCAAGAGCACAGAAGTACTCTCTGTGTGTTTACAGCTTCTAATACAATGGGGGTCTAACCCTGGGACGACCATACCACAATCCAGTCCACAGCCCTTTCCAAGCACACACAGCCCATTCAGCCAGTGGGATTAAGACACACAGATGCCTGTTGCCAACAGGACCTTTTGACTCTGAGTTTCAGCTCTGAAGAGTTATCCAGGAATAGCAGGGTCAGTTGGTCCTCACCTTTAGCTTGCCTCAAGAACGAGGTTTCAAATCAACTCAGGTTTACTCTCTCTGGAGACACCAGAGAGTTTTCCTCTACCACAATGCACCTGAAAAAAGAAATCAGTGAAATGACTGAGACAAACCTAAATACAATGTTCTTCTCTGTAAGTTTAATTTTTTTTAATAGCAGTCAAAAAGTCTAGTTCTGCAAGTCCAAATTGTCTGACCACTTCCCCCTGCTCTCCAGGCTGTTAGAGCAATGCCTATGTTAAGTGGAGTTTTACTTTGTTAACAATATCTCTTCTTTTTTTCCAGACCACTGCTTCTCTTCTTTTTGGGGACATTTGCCATCTGTTTTATAATTTCACCATTATCTGATGGTAGGATTCAATGACCTTTCTAGACTTTAATTAAAGTTTCTTTCTTTTTAAATCATCTTCATCAAATTCATGTTTCCAAGCCACCTCTCTTGTGAATATTTTATCATTCTGACTGCAAGGAGATACATGACAGAAATATATTAATTACTTTTTATTTTATCAAACAGATGAATTAATCTGTGATTGGGTATGAAAAGGGTAGAAAATGTCTCCTGAAGTCTATATAGATGTCATGTTAGTCATTTTATGAGTCACTTTACAATTTTTACACTATTTGAATTTTCAACTGCAAATGTAGGCTTTAGCAGTTCAAACTCAACATGTAACACCCAGTTAAGCCTAGTTAAGCATTTACAGCATCTGGACTTCGCTACATCGTGCACAGAGCAGTGGGATCTCCTTCCGCTGCAGTATGTGCGTAAGGTGGTAGAAAGGAGGTAACGAGGTCATTATCTATCTCGCATGGAGGGACCAGGATGGGAGCAAGGGAGACCCGAACTCCAGGCAGGTGACCTGTGAGCATGGCTGTGGACCAGGCTTGGGCCAGGGGATCTCCCTGCCTCCGGAACATGGGGCTGCCCATGCAAGGAGATGCTCCCCCAGACGCAGCTGGGGCTTCCCTGGTGCTTGCAGTGGCCCTGTTGGCCAGTGGAGGTTTAGATTGGGTATTAGGAAAAATTTCTTCACTGAAGGGATTATCAAGAACTGGAGCAGGCTTACGAGGGACGTGGTTGAGTCACCATCCCTGGAGATATTTAAAAGATCTGTAGATGTGGCACTTAGGGACATGGTTTAGTGGTGGACTTGGCAGTGTCAGGTTTATGGTTGGACTCGATGATCTTAAGGGTCTTTTCCAACCTAAATGATTCTATGATTCTATGGCACTGAGCTCCTCTGCATGCAGGAGAAATACTTGGTGACAGGCTCCTTTCTCTACTGTGGGTTTCTTTGATGACTGTGGGCAAGACAGGCTGAGCTTTAGCATCTCTGCTCCACTCCTCATCCATAAAACAGAGGGAGAAGAGGGGAACACACTCCTCTGTGTCCCAGGGAGCTGAGGATAAACACATCAAGCTCTGCCATGCTGTCAGATGCTGCATCTGTGCAGGGACACGAAAAATCACAAGCTTAGAAAGTCAGCCTCTGCTTTTGAGCAGTCAGCAGGACAGGAGTGATTACATCTCCCCCTTTGCTAGCTTCAGAAACAGGCTCTTTCCTCCAGGTTGGGGAGGAAGGGAGGAACCACCATTGCTCTGTTTTCTCCACTGAAGGCAACGGAGCCCCAGCGATGAACTGCGAGTGCAGACTGGGCTGCATCTGTTCACCTGCGATTGCTCTCAGGACTGCTGCGATGGTGCATCCCAGAGCACAGGCCTGTAAGTGCAAATCTCTACAAGGGCTGAAGGATGTTATTCAAATTAGGAAGCACATTTCTCATTTAACCATCTGTGGTACAATGACCTCTTTCTCGTGCTTCCAGAATAGTATTACACGTAAATAACACAAAAGACTGTGCATTTAATATCTGTGTAATATAATGTATGAGGTTTTACAAGACTATGTCCACAATGGAATTAGAGAAACAAGTAGCCTAATGTTCAGACTGATAGTTAAAGCATAAAAAAGAAATATTACTCAACAATCCTCTGGGAAAGCAAGGAGCGGTTAAGGTGAGTCCACCCCTCTCTGGTCTCAGAGTATCGTGTGGTCTCATGCACCCCATCTCTGCAAGCAATGAAGGAAAGACTCTGAAGGAGAGCACAGGCAGGTCTGGAGCATTTTAACTTCAGATGGCATTGCATTTGTTCTCTGCCTTCCTCCCCGCTAGGTAAACCCCTTAGGCAAGGAACCTCCAGCTAGAGTTAACAGAGGGTGATTCCAGATTCACATAAGGGAAAGAGAAACAGAAACTGGGAGATTAATCTTAAGATTTTAAGATATTAAAAATGGGGTCCTGGAACATCATAGCAAGTGTCCAGCTCCCTACCACACAACCCCTAGGCCATTCAAAGAGCACTCAATGTGCTAACAGAGTAAATGCACAATGTGGCATGAAAATTGTCATAACAGGGTTCAGGAAACGAAGAAGTGTCTTTCATTGCCCACCCTGATCAGGAGAACCGTCTGGCATGGAGTACAGCAAGGAGGAGCGTACCTGAACCCCAAGGAGCCCCAAGGATTTTGTGAAGGCCACTAGTCATTTCTAATGACCAAAAGACAACACACTACTGCTATACCCATAGAAGACCGATGCTTAGGTTGTCCTAACCCCCACCACTGCACTTCTGTGTCTCGGTATGAGCTATACTTGGGGAAATCTGCCTTCTGTTCAGATGCCCAGTACAACTGTGCAGATGATACCTCAATTACGCATGAAATATGCATAAATTGACACTTGAGTTGGGAGTTTTGGCACAGAATGAGGGTCCTGGCTTTACGAGAGGGCAAGGTAAAGGGCACAGACCATGGGCTGCCTCTCCTCAAAGGCAGTGAGCCCACCAGGGCGAGTGAGTGCACCAGCAGTGCAGAGAGTACCTGGGTGATGGGTGGCGGGAGGATACATGGAGGCTTTCTGTGTCGTCTGGAAGCCAGACTGAACTAACTTCTAGTACAGCAACCCTCAGAGACACTGCATGCCTTGAAAAACATAGAAATTAAATGAAACTTTTAAATTGAGGGCGCAAAGAGACACTTTTTTTCATTAAAGCAGGACAGGGAGCAAGGATGCCTCTGCTCCGTTCTTTGGTTTACTGTAAACTATCTGTGCTAATTGCTGAAGTGTTTTTGTGCCTCAGTTTCCCCATCTTTGTGATGGGGAGGATGCTGCTCCACCCCTGAGAAGTGTGCTAGGAGTACACAGACCCTCTTTAGGGACACAATCTTTTCTTAACACTTCTGGCACTCTAACTGAACAGTGCTGTGCCTGCCCATCTGTCCATCCATCCCTCCATCTGCAGGAAGTCTGCCTGGGGAGCTTGTCCCTGCCCCCCTGCTCCTGCGGGCTGTAACTCTCCATAAATCCTGCAGCACAGCTGTGCCTCTGTTTCCCCATTGCCCTGCCTGCACTGTGGAGCAAAGCGATGCACAGGGCCTCCGGACCCTTTGGGACTATTAGCTGCTCTGAAAACAAACCTTTTCCCTCCCACGCTGTAGTCTGCTCCGCATACCAGCACTTCAGGGAAATAACTCAGCTCCGTTGCCTGCCATTCACCTCCCTGACCAATGATCCCACTGACGATTTCCTCCCACCAAGCAACTCTCCGCTGATTTTATGACACAGTCCAAACAAGCACGTTGAGCTTGGGTTTTTTTCCCCCTCCGGTTGGAGAAGGAGGAGTAATTGCATTTGTCACCTCTGATCGTACACCAACAACCCACTGAAAGTGAGCCATTATTCTCATTTACAAACAGGTAGGTAATCTCTTCTCACATGCCCTTAAAAATCACTGTGCTATTGGAGCAGACTGTGCAGATTAGCCAATACTGGGAGATTGTCTTCAGCAAAGCAGTAAAAGCCTTAAGTGCAGTAGATTGGTTTTTGATTGACTTTTGGAGGAATAGTATATCAGAAGAATCCCAATAAGCTCTCCCTGTGGTATTTTAAGTGGATATAATGGTCAGAACTGACAGACAGTAATGAGCCTTGTAGACAGGGGCAACTGTATGTTATTTAATTTCCACTAAAGAAGATATCTCAGCAAGGAAGCTCAGGTTTAAGACAACACACAAATACTCAACAGCCAGATTTTGTTTCCATCGATGCCGAAACACGGGGTGGTCCAGTTCCTTCTACAGCTTAAAATTTGGTGGCAAACATCTTAAATGTCACCAGTCAAGGAACACAAATAAAAAATTACTTCCTCTTTGGAAAGACCGAGCAAGAGCATCTCTCATACACCCTGCTTCCTGGCATCTAATGGCTTTCACGCAAATCGTTTCAAGCTGAAAATGTGAAATTGCTGATTAGTACCTGGGGAATTTCAGCTTGGATGTGGGAGAATGAATCCCCTTTGCATCAAATGTCAGACAGCAAGACACGGACACCCTGCAGCCAGAGGTGCTGTGGGTTTTTTCTTTCTTTGAAGTTGTGAAACTTGAAGGAGAGTTTCTTAGAGAACATAGATTAATTAAACTGTCAGGCACTCTGCACTGGGTCTCGGGAGGGTCTCCTTGGCTTTGCACTCTCCCCTGATTCAGAAGGACGAGAAGAAAAATTAAAAATAACCCTTTAATGAAAATTCCTGATGATCCATAAAACATTTGCTAAAATAAACAGGGCTGGTTGGATGTTTTCATCCACTCTACCAAAGATGTAAACAGGCTCTTTTCCGACTCACAGCATTGCTGTTTTCTCATGGTTTCTTCCCAACGGACAACCAGAAGACTGGATTTCAGCTCTCCCTGGCTGGGTCAAATGGGGCGGCAGGCAGAGCAGGCAGCTGCCAGGCCAGCAAGGAGGAGCCACTGCCCCATCCATACCCTGCCGAGACCAGACCCGGGAGAGAAGCCGGCGCCAGCCCTTGCTGCATTCGCTGCCCCACTACCCGGCCCATCACGGGCGGCCGGGTGTGCTGCTGCTCCTGACGACGCTGGAGTGATCAGCGGCAATGTTTTAATTGGGAGCCGGCCCAGCAAACCCACCTCTCCTGGGCTCCCTCCCAGCACCTCATCCTGCCGTCTGGCAGAAGCCGTTCACCGGCTGGCCCCTTTCCTCTTGACGGGGGGGCTGAGGTGGCGGGTAAAAACATTATAGTGCCTTTTTGCCCCTGTTTTCATATGGTTGGAAGTAGTTGTGATGGATTTACGACCGTCTCTGCAGGGGTATAATGTCCTTTGGTTTCTACAGAGCCTGCAGAGGAACCGGTGGCTCCAAAAATTGCAGCTATTTTTAGCATTGCTTCCTATTTTTCCTATTTTTATCTTGGTTGTCTTAGCAGTCTCCCTGTTGGTCTGTGCTGCTGCCTATCCACTCACCTGCCTGTCCTCTCTCGTGACTTTTTAATTAGATGCGGACAAAGACATTAAGTCCCTAAAAGATTTGGGTAAAACGAGCCTAAGACCTAAAGGCATGCCTTTACAGTGAGAAAAAGGTTGCTGCGACTCGGCCCCATACTTACTGTTAAAGGCAGTGGTCGGTGGCAAGCGGCAGGCATCGTGCCCAGTAAATCACAGCGTCTGCTGCTACTCGCTGCCCAGACAGGGAGCTGACAGGGTGGGATGCGCAGTGGATAAGAGGCCACAGCAAAATCTATAGGAAAGTAGAAGGCAGTAATTCTGCTTGTTTAACAAGGGATTCAGGCACTGTGGCTCGGTCTGCTTTCAAGAAAAAAAAGAATTAGTCACCGTTCAATCCATCTACTGCCGAAGCAGAAAGACCAATACGGGGAGATGTTGCAAGATGTGTATCCAAAGGCTCCTAGCTAGAATTTACCAAGTCCCATGCAAACGATGGCATGTGAGTACCCTGACAGCCTGCGCCTGGAGCCACACACATATGTGCATGCCCTCCACGGCGATTCTCAGCCCACGCAGCAGGAGCCAATGGATGCTTTGATATGTCCCGAAGGGAAGGCAAAATGTCGTGTCAGGAACTCCGGTGGAGTTCAGAGCACGCCTTAACATGGCTCTGTAAAATTTCTTTTTAGCGCGTTGTGTTTTCAGCACACGGGCAAGAAGAAACCAGGCTGTGGCCGGGGCTGGCCACTGCCACAGTGCACGGCTGCTTTTGCAAGGGCTTACAACTGTGCTCAGCTACAGCTGGTCGAGGGGCTGATGGCAACATCCCCGTGTTTCAGCTGAAGTCTTAGGGCAGGAAGGGACCACAAGGCATCCCCTCGTGCTGTGTTTCTCAAAGCCCTGCCTTCGGTTCACATCCAAGTACAATGCCTGAGGGCACTAGCAGTGAATTAAAGGGTTACAGGCTGCCTAAAAAGTGTGTTTCTAATCCCACGAAACCATCACAATCTATTCTTTTTCTTTCTCTGATTGCTTAATTTCTTTGAATTTTCTCAGCTTTTGCAGCATTCTCTGCTCTCCAGACTTGGTCTGAAACATGCTGCCTGCGAGCGTGGGGGCTGCACTGGACACCTGTGACTCCCCACCCATCGCACCCCCATCCTCCAACCCACACAAAAACCCAAATCACATTCACTGAACTCAGAGGTCCCAGAGGTGGGAGAGAGGCTTTTTCTCCTCCGCTGTTTTAGCAGGGAGCTGTGGCAGCTGGGAGACCCAACTCAGTCTCCATGATTTAAATGGGCTTCACTGGGGTTAGACATGAGCTGGACAGCCAGCGCAGACAGCTCAGGAGATTGCTTTGGCTATATGTAGAAGATTTAAATAACAAAAGACATTTACATAAAGCCGATGGTTGTCCTGCTTCCTAATTACAATCCCAATATACTAATACCTGCCACAGCATTCAGAAACAAAATTTCACACAGCAGCAGTAATTCAACACACTGAGCTAGCTATAAAAACCTCCTTTCTAAGCCCATCTCCTGGTGCCTTCCCTTCCCTCCCAGCAAGATGAGAGCTCCCCTCTTCCCAGAGGTGTTGCAGAAAACCTCACAGTTTGTAACTTCATTTTTACCTAGATCTCCACCCTCAGCACTGGCTCAATGGGCCTTGTCCTTAGAGGAGGGTTCAGGAAAATTAACCCACACAAGAAACAGCTAAACAGGCTTTGACTTGCTTCTCACGTTGGAAGATGTGATAAAGGTCTATAAACTCAGGAGTAATATGGAGAGTGTGAGGAGGGAATGATGTCTCACTGCCTTCCAGAGCACAAGAATGAGGTGGCATCAAACTAGTGGGTGGTAGGTTAAAAACAAATGAAAAAGAGGGTTTTCTCCAAAAAACCTCTGGAAGCTCCTTGCAGCATTGACCTGGGGTGCTGAGGATTTATCCAGCTTCGAGGAAAGAATAAGTCCATCCACAGAAAAATAAATCTTCTGGGGATGGTTAAACATACAGACACCTCATCAGGCTTGGGATGTCCCTGAGCCGAACGCTGGTAGGGGCTGGGGGCTGTTGAGGGGAACCGTTATCCTATGTTTGCTCTGCTCTTACCCTCTTCCCACAGCACCTCCATGGCCAGGATCCAGGCACGCCAGCAGCCTGCAGGGTCCCAGGCCCTGACTCGGGGTGGCCGTTCCCATCCTCAGCCAAAGCAAGCGACCCCATGGACTTAACATGGAGAAGCCGCTCCACTGCCACGCTCATCTGGGGACACCTGCGACACAGCCAGAGGCTCAAGGCTCGGACTGACTTCATTGAAAGTATTCACACCTAAGCAGTCTAAGCAAGCTACTTTATGAATTTAATCAGATAAACTGTACGGAGCACACCCGTGCAGGCAGCCCTGCTGCTGCCAGGCTGCGCTGAGGCTGCACGCTGGCCCAGACCGTGAGCAGCGCAGACACGTCCCACGACACCATCTCTGACCGGCTTCATTTTCAGCTGCGGATTCAAAGGAAAAATTGCATCGAGTGCTTAGATAGTGGTTTTCATTTTCCACCGCTTTCTAATCAGCGACTAATTATTTCTCAATGCCCCTGTGAGGTAAATATATGTTTCATGCATTAATACATATATATATTATGTTTGATCTTTCCTTAACAAGTCCCCATAGCCCTGGAAATCCACACTGAAAACAGAGCAGAGGGGGAAAAAACAGCCCCAGCTTTGAAATCGAAAAGCTCTTCATTTGTATGTCAGATTGAAAGTAAAAAGAAAATAGTTATTTGGCAGGTCTGTTCTCACTGAGGGATTGGTTTGCCTCAATTTGTATTTAATAAGTGTACCACCGAAAAGTATTTAATGCATAATGTATAATATAACTAGCACTACACTAAATAATAACCTGTGACTTTAAACATTAATGACTGTTTGTGACTATTTCTTTTGAATTTCAAACTACACAGAAAATATTTGTCAGCAGTAAAAATAAGCTTGTGATAAATAAATAAAATATTGGTGCCATAAACCCGAGTCATGATGTGCCTATTTAAATGCATATATACCACTCTTTAATGGAGAACAGCGAACACTGTTTTTGTATAATATTCTACTAATGTGTACACTACAGTACAGTAATATTCAACATCTTTTCACTTCAGCTGCAGAAGAATTGCCAATTCAGTACAGCATTTGCAGCTGAAGGATATGTTTATACCTTCTCACTTTTTTAACTTCTTGGGCTTTATGCAAAGATGAAAGAAATCCTTTCACCCACATACAGACAGGAGATTTCACACCAAAGAATATTTAGATGAGATATATCCGATTATTGCCATTTTATTTAATTATAGTTTTTACATTTCAGGAAACCGTGCACTAGGCTCATTCTCTTTACCCAAGGATGCAACAGCTTCCATAGAGACCTTTTGGATGGAAATGAACTGAGCTCTGGAAAGCATGTAAGCATTTTCAAGGGCATGCTTAGGTCCAGTTTAAGTAAGTTTAAATACATGCTTAAGGCTGGGAACACATTTAAGTGCTGTCCTAGCTAGGGCTGAGTTGAAACAACTTCATAACTGTTTTCTGCACCGGGGCTTAAGATCTTTTATTTTTATTTTTTATTTTAAATTGGATCTGATATCACATTCTGCTAGCAAAATAAGATGCCCTGCTACAGCTTGGATGCCATGCAACACACAGACTTTTCACTGTGATGGTTATGTAGATTGGAGCCTAAAAGTTTGTCTCTCCCAACATTTTTTAGTCCTTCTGTTGCTCAGAAAACTCCCAATCTCTGGGCCGCTGCCCTGAGTTGTCACTGGCGACCATCCTGAAGGACCCACTGCTCTTCAAGCCAAAGTCGTGCTTGACAACACAAATGTCAGTTCACCCAGAGCTTTCACATGGGGTATAGTGCCAGAGGCAAGACTTGGGGGCATCAGATTGGGTGCTCCATGTAGGAAAACTAGACAGAAATATTAAGGTGACACAAGAATTTACTAAAAAATGAAGTTTTCAAGATGGTCAGATTTTATTAGCTTGGACTGAACTTCTTGGGTATGTTCCAAGTAAAAAAAAACCATAGGGGAGTGGAATTCTTGGAAATTCAGGCATGAAATTCATGGCTTTGTTTCAAACTTCATAATGAAAAAATAACAAAGTTAAGTATCGGAGCAGTTAGACTTTATGTTCTTGGTAAAACACAATATTTTGCTTAACATTTCACCTTGCAATAAAACTTTTAAAAAATCTAGTTTGAATTGATCTAACTTGAGCTTCCTTTTCAGTTTGGTCAATGAACAAAAAAAGAAATCCAGCATTTGCACAGCTCCCTTGTGTTCAAATGGACGTCCTATTTTGTTATGACCCAAAAAAGATCTTTCACTCCTCTGATACCTGGTGAAAGGGAGCACCGGTACCTCCCGCCTTGCCCAGCTCCTCTCAGGATATGGAAGCTGTCAAGTGTCTCAAATAGCCTTAGAAATTCTGTTTCCAAAGAAAAGCTACAAAGTGTGGAACAAATGCAGCTGATGCAGAGATATTTTCTTGAGTTTGCTGAGAGCCTGGAACAAAGGTCTTTGGGGTGCCTTGCTCAGCCGACCGAGAGATGGCTCACAGGGCAGCCGTGCTGTTTTACAGGTCTTCAAGGCAGCATAGGAAAAAAATAACTAATTTTATAATCTGGCAATCCACGTAAATAGCAATAGGTCAAGGACATACTACTCTTGGTACACAGAGGCCTTTACAAGCCACTCAAATTACAAACACTACAAAAGTGCTGAGTTAACTTCTATGTTGGTAAATGCAATTTTAATCCACGGCACAGGCATTCCTGCAGCAGGCAGTTGTCAGGGTGGGGGCATAGTCAGGAAAAGATGGTTTCTGAGGCATTCAGGTCTGCGCCACTGCTTTATTACTTGGGAACCACTGATAGCTCTGAAGTATGGGCCACATGCTGCTCTCTGTTATACTGGATTAAATGTGTAACCCATGGGGTGCTAAATCTGGATTTACACTTGCTTTGAAAATGCAGAGTCTGTCCTTTGCCCCTGCAAAATGTCAGAAGGCACAAACACTTGAGACAGTCATTGCAACATCTCCGGAGCTCCCTGAATGCAACATCTCCCAAGACCCAACCCTCATTCATGAGCGCCCGACAAGTTTTCCAGGCAGTCCATCAGAAAAAAATGACGACAGAAGAGCAGAAGTATTCCCAAAACATAAACTACGCAGTGTTTTAGTATGCTGCTCTACTGATTTTAATGAGGTCTCTTCAAAGAGGTACAGCGGACACTCTGTGCTTTTACAAAGAGACGTGCAGCCTCCGCCACCTGAACTTCAATTATCCAATTTCCCTGCTACCTGGAAAGGCAATGCACGTTAATTACATCGAAAGTTATTTTAGTAACTCAATCATTCAAATTTTGCCAAGCTTCTCATAAATTCAGAGAAGCCAAGGTTATGCTATAGGCAAGGGTGTGTTTCACATGTCAGCTTTATGTATCTAAAAAATTACAGACTTGACAGCAATTTAGAAAATGAGTTGCTGGGTTTTTTTAAACACCAAGCAGATCAAAGGTTTGATGCAATTTGGGGATATGTTGTAATTGTTAACTATTTTAGAAGGGATCTCCCAACCAGGCATTCAGTTTGAGCAATTGTTTGCAAATGCGTAGGATCCCTCTGTATCTTCCAGCCTCAGAACTAGCACAGAAATATGCATGTGATTTACTGCGGCAGGGGAAAAAAAACCCTCCTCATTTGGAGTTGGGCTAATCTCAGAGCAAGACAGCTGAGGCAGGAAAAGCCATTTAAGTAATGTAGTGTTTAAAAGGCCTGGTCTGACCTTCATTTCTGTCTATCTGCTTTCTTGCAGTGCTGCCTCTGAAGTGCTGTACAACATAAATAGCATGTGCCCTGGGATTTTTAGCCTGAGCTTAGCAGAAATGGCTCTGGTGGCTGTGATGCACCTTTTCGCAGTGATTAGTCACTGAAGTTTTTCAGTTCTTCTGCCATTTGGGGCATATGTTACACTTGTATTTATCCAGACATGATTGGGGAGTCAGCTGATTAGGAGTGACTGAGGGCACTCTTGCTTAGCAAACCTATGCACCAGATAAAAATAGAAAGCAGAAAGCACATAAAATGGGAGGACGAGAACTGGCCCAGCAGAGAAGGCAGCTTTAGGACACAAAGTTTTCCTTCAGCCTCCAAGTATGTTGGAGTTAAACCTGTCACCAGAGTCAAGCGATCAGACTGGCAGGGATTGCAAGGACTTTCTTGCCCCCTCTGCAGCACGGGAGCACAGGCAGCTTCCTGGGGGGGTTATGCAAGAAATCGTTATTGCAGGGACTTAGACATTGCTGATCTTGTCATCCTCCTCTGCACCTTTCCTGCTGCATTTGGTCTTTTTTTTTTTTTTAAAGAAAAAATGTCTTGGGTGCTACAGGTTGCCAAGAAGCTTCTGTACCCTATGGAGGGACATCTCATGACCCATCCTCAACACGACACCTCTTGCTTGTGACCACAGGAGTTTATCTGCAGAGGTGGTCTCTGGCCTAACCATGTGCCTTGGCATGATTTGGTGGTGCCCAAGAGCCAGACTCAGCCCTGCAAAGTCTCATCCTTCGAGCACGAAATGCACACAGCTGGCTCTCGCACCCCGCTCGGAGGCTGGCAGCCACTCTCGGCGCACAAGCAGCCACTGCGCTGCTCTGTGCTTGCCTGGGGACACACACCCCTGTGCAGCCCACTGTGGGGGCCTCTCCCCCTCCCCTCCCCACAGCACCAGCTCACATCCCGCAGAAGCACCAGGGGCTCTCGAGGTCTGCAGATTTCTGCTCAGGCAGAGAGCCCGGGATAGAGACGGCAACGCACACGCGTGACAAGCACAATCGCAGGCAGACACAGCGTGGGCCACATGCTGTTCTTCCTCCCCAGCAGAAAGGAAGAGGCACGGTGGAGCTGTGTCTCAGTAGGTCTTTGCACCACCACACAAGCAGACCAGCCTTTTAGGTGGAAGAAATACCAGTGTGGCTTCACACCACCCCTGGCACAGTCACAGGGCAGAAAGGGTCCTTCTGAATTCCCTGGTGGGCATCAAGGAGGGGACAACAGTGATGACAAGGACTGCGTATCATCTGCTGTGCGTTTGCACGCACACCACAGAGCTGTTGCCCAGTTCAGGAGGAGGCCAGAAGCCGGACTGCAGCAAACTTTTGTGCACAGCTCAACCGGCAGCTGCTGCAGTTTTAATAACGCTTTTCTTCAGTTCATCGCCTCCCGCCTGATCGCGTTTGCAGTATCATCCATTCTCTGGCCTCTGAATTATGTGGCCACTGACTGGAGCTGGGGAACAACAGGGGTAGTGCTCTTCCCTTGGGCTGCGCACACCCTTCTGCAGCAAGGCGGGCGGAGGGGGACCAGGCCGATGCCGGGGTGAGGGAGTGACACGGGGAGGGATCTGTAGCTGGCCGGGGGGACCACCACACTGAGGACGGGGGCTTGGAGCAGACACAGGAGCTGGCATGAGTTTGCAGAAGCACGAAGGGAAGCATATAAAAGATCAAACCCTAACTGAAAGCAGAGCATAAACCAACCCAAATGTCAGGCACGTGAATGGCCTTATTGGCTTTAACAATATTGTTCACTTGTTCAAGAGCAGTCACGCACTTCGCAGCTGAGGACCTCGGAGGGGCCGGCGGGCGGGTGTGGTGCCTTCTTGCATGGGACTTCGAAACCAGAAGAGCAGATCTTATTCCAGCAAACATTTTGGGACAAATATTTTGGGACATTTCCAAGGTCTGTCTGACCTTTTGGGGACCTTACAAAGTTTCTCAGAGCGCTGGCAAGGGCAGACTATATATTCAAAGTCTTTTAAAAGCCCAGCAATTCTTAACACATGCAGCAAGCTGCCAGCACCTGATGGAACTGAATCAACAGTCCTGACCGGCCAGTGAAATCATTCAGAAACATTTAGCCTTAGGCACTCACTTGTAACAGCAATCTGGGCACAAAACAATTTGAGCATTTCTTCTCACCACATCTCAGATGTTACAGGATAAGAAACAAACCGCCAAACCATGAGACATCTTCCTAGTGCAAATCTAACCTGTCAGGCTCCTAATCAAAAGCTCTGGAGAGCAAGACACGTTTCTCCACAGGTTTACCTGACACACCAGGAGGTGGGATCCTCCCAGAGCTCGCCTGCTGGAAAGCCTGGGAGCCCTGTTAACCATCTGCAAATTTTTGCTTGAGGTTTCTCATATAGTTCCTGCCTGGACATAACACAGTGCTCCTAGATGCTCCACACAAGTCCGTAGGCACCTCTTGTGGTACTGTACACAGAAATGCTGCCTGATCCCCTGGGCTTATTGACTTGGTCACTGGACAGATGAAGGATGGGCGAGGGGAATAGCAGCATCCTCAGGTTACCGACTGAAGTGTAGCCTCTGGACAAGGTGTGTTTCAGGCCTCCTGTGCCTGCTCTGCTGAGGAGCATCTCTGCTACAGCTGAGGGGGTGAAGATTCAGAAGCCCCCAGGTTTGGTGGCAAATCCAGTTTCCAAAGTTCCTCCTCCCCAGCCAACTCCACAGCCCCGATTGCAAATGGGACCACTGAAATCATTCCGGGTTTGATTTGGTTTTAACCTGCAGTTAAAAGGGCATATATCAAAGAAGAGTATTTTTAACCTTTGATCATTTCAGGGATTCAGTATTCAGGGACTCAAAGAAACCCTCAGCCATCACTGGGGCAGAGGAGGGCATGGTAGTCTGTCCCTGACATGTCCGTGTTTCTGTCACATCTGGATGTGGCCCAGCAGTGCCGCTGAGCCCCCAGGGACCCTGGTTAGACCATTGGTCCCACAGTGGCACTGGGTAAGCAGGAAGGGTTTGCAGAGGTAGTAGAGACACCTAGGAGTGTGCAAACACTTTGAATTTCCCTAAAAATAAAAAAGTGTGTGGCTCTCTGGTGGGAACGGAGGCCTGGCTGCTTCCATCTGCCAAGATGGAAGTTCACATCCCTCTCTAAAAAGACCTGGAGCAACACGTGCGTCATCCAAAGTCAACTGTCATGAATGGGAGCCTGGTATTGACTTCCAAGGCAGAAACTTCCAGTCTTTAAATAAACAGAATATGAAATTAATACAGACAGAGAGTGCTCACCATTTCCAGCACATTTCCAAGGAGTGGTGTTTGCTCCCCAAGATTGAGGAGGAATCCTAAGAAGACAGCAGGAAGAAGGTAATAAAGTTTTTCCATGTGATTTTTATCTGGTGTCAAGTGTCAGCCAGCTTGCCCGTCTGGGATATTAATAATGCAAATAGTGCTAAAGGTTGCTTTGCTCAGAATAAGCCACAGGAACTTATAGGGTTCATTAGACTCACATATTTCCTCTCCTCCCATTTAAATAAAGAGAGGGGACGCCGTGCCGTTTCCTTTCACACAAAACTGTTGGGCTTTGGCAAGGTTTTTACATTATTTAATTAGCCCACTCAAATTTCACTGAATCGGGAATATTCTAGTGACAATAATGTCCCTCTCATGCTGAGTATCAGAAGGTGGAAAATAAAAAGCTCTGTCATGCAAATGCAGCCTCAGCAAAATGCCTAAGGTGGTTGGAAAATATCGTTTAGTCAAATTATTCTTCCTGCATTTGCCCGTGAATTTGGGGAAATGAAAATGAACCAGAGTTTTTGCATCTCTCAAACCTGCTGCTGCCTCACCCCATGAAAAAAACCACTCCACAGTTCAGCCTTACCCATCGTTGGTGCAGTATCCCATAAACCCCTGCAAACACATCTTGCAACCAAAAAAAAAAAACCAACCAACACAACACAACCCAAAATATGATAAGCAGCCAAAAGCCTGATTCAGAGCTTAATGTAAAATATCCTTCTACCGTTCATCAAAGTTAGCAAGCATACGTATTACTCACTGATTGATATATTATCCTCCCCTGCCAACGCATCTGGGCACATCACAAAGTGGAACACAGTACATTAATCTCTGTCAGAGGGAAATCAATGGGAATCAGGCACCTAATTCCCTTAGCTGCTTTGGGAAGTCCCGCCCTTTCTCTGCTTATCATAAATCAAATTTAAAAGAAAATCTTTCTCTGTCTGTGAACATACTGTATCTGCCCAGCCGTGATCTCTTCCCTCTGAAATTCGTCCCTCAGCAGCTGGTGTCCTGGTCCGTGTGCCACTGTGGCTCTTCCCAAGGTCCATGGGTGATGCTGAAGGGCCCGTTATGGTTTTGTGAGCTGAGTGAGAGTCAAGCCCTCTGTACCTAATCATCCCCCAGCAGGTAGGTACAGGGGAAAGTAAAATGAAGGTGGTGCCTCAAAATAAATACAGAATCAAGAGTCAAACATTAATTTTGCAGTCTAGTACCTGCTGGCTGAGTTATTCTGCTCCTCAAAGCATTGTAGCTTCTCTGTGCAGTAGGAACATTTGTCAAAATCACATTTGTTATTTGGTTGGTACCAGTTCAGCAATTTAGATACATATCTATGAGCAATCACTTTCTCGTTCCTGGCTTGCAACATTCTGGGTAGGTTTTTCATACAAAAAGCTGATTAATTATAGGAATCTGAGGATAACATCAGAAGGGCTAAGCAAGATGGACACCTGGTGGATTTGCCCGCTGCACATTACAGAGTTGGGTCCACAGTGTTGCAAAACTTTTTCCCTACCAACAAGCTTCTGAAGTTCACCCCCAAATCTGTGCCAAGACCTGTTGGTGAGCTGAGCAGGTGCACGTCTCCATACACATTTCTCTGAGGTGCCACAGAGGAAAGAGTTACACATGGGACAAGGTATCTTGGGGCATCTGAAGAAGAGCTGGTGCTACCTTCAGACGAAGAGGAACCAGACGACCACCTACCCCCCTTTTCCACCATTTTTTCCACACCTCTGTGGCAGTTAGTGCTCTAGAAAGCATCTCAAACCAAACCGCACAAGTACAGGACAGCCACTCTGGGTCCACGTGGGCCTTACACCTACCTCGGCCATGTCTGCAGAAGCCCTGCTAGCCTTGTTCCTGCTGAGATCGCTCTACCAGTGAAGATCCGAGTTGCTTCCAGCCCTGCTGTCCTTGCTGCCTGGGCAAAGAAGACATCAATCTCCAGCGTCCACTACCGAGCAGCACAACCACTGCGGTGCTAAAAGCAAATGCATTTTCTTTTTTGTTCCTCAGGTGGTGGTTCTTTTTTTTTTTTCTTTTTTAATCTTCAAGAGACATTCATTCATGTTAAATTGTATAGAAATAATTTTCCTTTCACAGCACCGCCAAAGTCCCTTTCTGTCACGAAGTCCCACCTCTATAAAGCTGTTGGCTTCATGCCTATTAATTTTCTCCTTCAGAAATCAGCAGGAGGACAGGCAGAAACTATCCCCGCAGAGACGAGAGCACAACCAGGAGCAGGGAGCACCGTAAGGCCCCGGCTGCACCCCTGAAAATGCCAAGTGCATCAATACAGAACGGCACTTTCTTATTTTACACTCTGAAATTGCTGCTGGACCAAAGGAGCGACACGGACGCTTCCCAGCCAAGAACAAAAGGCAGGAGAGGAGCAGGGGCAGGTGATCGTGTTGGGGGCAAGGAAGCAGAGCAGTTTTCTCCAACACAGCAAGGAAACCTCTTTGTTCAGAGCTTATGCAGCTGAAAATGCAGATTCAGATGGACCCGAAGAACTCACAGGGCCGTGTCAGACTGGTTAAAGCAAAAGGGAGCCCAGAAGATTATCTGATGGGGGAAAGTTTGATTACGATTTTTTTTTTTTTAAATTAACTTTTCTTTTTGAGGCAGTGTTTCAAAAGTACTGTAAATGTTAGAGCCCCTTACTGTAAATGTTAGAGCAAATGTACATTAACTATAACTTACATTGAAATGTGTGTGGGGGCGGATAAATATTACAGAATACACAGTTTATCTGAAGTGAAATAAGATATCTGGATTTAGAATCAGCAAAATGTTTAGAACTGCGTTTTTTTCCCCCTTCAGTGTTTTAGTTCAGCTGGCAAATCTAAACATCCATCGTCACCCTGCTTATTCTTCCATCCTGTCTGAGCTCACAGCTAATGCATCTCCGCATGGGCATCAGAGGCGGTGGCTTCCCATAAAGCCCACCTTCCAAACAGCACAAGTAAACCAGCCTCAACAAGCCCTACGATAGCTGCCAAAGAGCAGCAAAAACACACACATGAAAAGCAACCAGATCAAATCAGGGGCTGTGCATTCATTTGACAGGTTCTGTCCTCTGTAGTTAAAATAAACCTACTGTACCAGAGATGTTTTCATTGTAGTGCACAAACATCAAGTGCTAAGAGCGTTTCAGTTTATTGCAGAGAGTCTGTTTCCCAGCAGCTGCTCTGAATCCAGTCTCATTTCTCTCTGATCTTGCTATTTTTGCATCTAGCAGAGACTTTAGTCTCCTGCTACTTCTACAGCATCTTAAAACCCAACTCTGACAGGCTTCGGGAAGCAGGACAGCCCTGAGAAACTCCTGGCAGAGCAGGCCCTCCTCTCGCAAGCTGCTTTCCAGCAAAGCAGTTTGTTCATGCTATTGCTGAGATAATGAGGGGTTGCAGGCATGTAAGAAAAAGTACATCATCTCCCTGAAAGCAGGAACCACCAGGGTTTGCTCACATACCTGCTCTGGCACGGTTCAGCAAAGTGCAGGTGGGTAAGACAGAGACCAAGGTTTCCAGCTTTGCCTGTCCCGCTCCTCCCCACAGCACAGGGTCAGCACCCTCCATGCACACTCTATGCTCAAAAACTGATGTGGCCTCAGCGGCACCCCTGCTATACTGCTGTCTAGGGCTTGGGCAATGAGGAACAGGGTGCTCTTGCCAGCTTCTATTGAAAACTGCACCAAAAAAAACCCAACTCCTTGAGCTTTGTGGGGCCACAGGGTGGGAACCTGGACCTACAGCCCCAGGGAATCCCCCAGCCCTGTTGCATTTTGCTCCTCCTACAAGAAGGTGTTTATTTTGCATGGCAGATGGAGGTGTTTATTTTGCATTGTGTACATGGCAGCATTGCCCTGCCAGCACCCTGCCTTGCCGTGCTCTCGGGTGTGCTGCAAAACCCACCCCACAGCAGAGCAGCGTCCTGCAGGAGCCCAGCTCGTTCACAGCCCCAGAGCCGCAGCTCATTCATATGGCATAGCCGATCGCCCTCCCGTCCTCACAGCCTGCCCTGTGTGTGCTGGTAAGAAATACAGGGGGGAAACACGAAACCTGCCACTGTTTTGCTTCCTTTAGCTTCTGTGCTGGCCTGACCTGAGGCCAGCGCATCCCACTTGCCAGCAGCACAGCATCATAGCAAAATAAGGATAAAATGCCTCCCCCAGCCATCTGAGCATTTGCTGGCTCCTCTCCTGGGGGGTGAAGGGATGAGCTCCATCAGGATAACACCGCTGCGTGCATAATCCTACAGCGACACACTACAACTCACTGTTTTGCAAGCACGAACTGAGCCGGCACAGTGGGAAGATGCTACCCCAGTGCATCAAGACCAGGGATGGGAGGGCTCATCCCCAAGAACCTGCAGACATGAGCTCCTGGGAAAGGCAGATAACCCCATTTCGGATAGAGGCCTTTAATGCAAATTGGGAAACTCCTGTTTCACTCATTGTAGCAAACCCCCTTTCCCGTCATCCCTCGCAGAGCCTGCAGCAGTTCTGGGAGGGAGCACCGGCTGGGATATAGCTGCTGGCAGGGTTTGAACCAAAGCTAGGGACACGTCTGCAAAGCTGGATGGTGGCTTGGCAAATGGAATTAACTGAATGTTATCACCTTCCCTGGCCTCAGAGTGGCTTTCACAGCACATTAGCACTCCTGACTTTTAACCTTGCCCGGCCGCAGCATCTCACCTTGCCTTTGCTTGCCAGCTCTGCTGACACGACATCCCAGCACGCACCGCACTGGAAATGCAGCTGTAGCTGGGGAAGCAAGGGAGAATTTTTACTTAAAAAAAGAAATAAATGAAAATTTGGTCAAGTTCTTTTTAAGGAGACTTTTGCCCAATCCCCCTGTCAGTGGATCCATTCACCAAGTAATTGGTGTGACCCTGCAACATGATGTGTGTTAGGAAGTGGGAAAACACCTGGCAGGGGAAAAGCCAGGAGCTATAAAGGTGCAGGGGAAAAAATCCTAAGGTGAGATTTCAGCTGTTAACACATGGCTTCATCTGTGCAAGTGGCACTTGGCACCCACTGCGCAAGGGGAGGGAGCTGTGCTCATTGCATTCACGGGTCACCTCGCCAGCCCTCGCCCCTCCATTGGGCAGGCAACCAAGGCAAAGCTCACATATAACCTGCAGGAGGGTTGCTGCAAGGGATCTGTGTGCCAGAAACCTTCATCTCCCAGAGGGCTGGAGCCACCTCAGGTCCCACCCACCTGGTGTATTGGGTCCTGTCGAGTCCGGACACTGCTGCACACAAGGGCAGCTGACTGAGAAACCTGCACCCACCACCGATTGAAAACTGTATTTTATTCAATTAAATGCCAAGAGTGATCACACAAGTCAGCACAATCCCATCCCTCTTCCCGTGACATTTTTGTGTTCAGTTTAATTGACTTTTCTATTGTCCTACCATCTCTTGGTTTCTTACCAGGAGAGGTTTTGCATCACCAGTGCTTGACCCTATCCAAAACACTGCCAGGAGCCAGCCCCAGGCAGCCCCAGAGGTGGGATTGTAAAGAGGGTGCTGCCCATCATGGGGCACAGGGCAGGGCTCGGGATCATTCATAAGCACATTAATTTTACACTGCTGCCAGAAGCAATCAGCAGCCAGGACGGTCAGCAATGTTGGCGTGGACCTGGTCAGTCATTACATTTCAGACTCATCTTCTGGGATGAAAGGGGCAGCCTATCTCCCTCTCCCAAATAAACAGAACATAAAACCAGGAGAGATTCCCCAGGATACCAACAAACCTTCAAGTTTTCAGCTTAGATTACTTCATGGTTAATTTATTCTTATGCAACCCTGTTTTCTTTGCTTTTTCCTTTCCCTGGTGCTTGCCCCTTTGAAGTATTTATAGATTGAACCCAGATCCCCTCTTTGCCTTTGCTGGGTGAGACAAGCCACACACTTACAAGTCTCTCCTAAGATAATGCAAGTAGATTGGTAGGAAAATAGAGCGTTTTCCATCCACATTATAGGAATGACCAGGACATGAGATCTGGTAGCCACACACACCAGGCCAGGGACAGCCCCACACAACCAACTCTTTCCTCTTTAGGGCCATACCTCATGGTGACCTCTCTCTTGCTCAACGTCCCATGGGCCAGGCATCCCTTCTGTAAATGGGCCCCAAGCACCGGCTCTGACAGTGAGGACAAGGACGTGATTTCTCTTGTGCAAGGTGGCACTGTCCCCGCAGCCCGCCCTGCAGCCCAGCACTTGACTGGAAGAACCTTCCCGCACCTAAACCGGCATCAAAGCCAAGGAAGGGAAGATGCACAAGAGCCAGTGATGTGAACGGGAGCACCCAGCCCTCCTTTCCTCCAGCTGCAACGCCTCTATCCGTTGTGTGGGAGTCGGTGCTGGATGTCACAAAAAGTCCTTTTGCTGCTGCGCAGGATTCGGTCCCTCCTGGCGGGAAGCCCGGGGGGTTTGCACAAAGCTCCCAGACCTGTCGTTTTTTGGTAGCTGCTCTGCTCACACCCCACCAACGCGCAGCTCTGCAGTTCTGCCCCCATGCCTTTCATCTTCTCCTCTCTGTCAGTAGCACTTACGGGAATTTCATGGTGATGAAGCTACGCGGTGATCAGTAGCGTTTGCCTGGGAAACAGTGAGCAGCAGAAATGGTCTAAATACTTTCAGGCTTCTGGCAGTTCACAGAGCAATACCCCAGGCAAAGAAAAGGATATCTTGATTAGAATAATTATAATTGTCTTTTCCTTCGTTCTTTCTACAGAAATTCCAGGCTAAATTATCATCTAATTTCAGAGAGCTCCATGACCAAGATTATCTATGAGTCATTTGTAATTATGTGCCAGATTGTATTAAAGCATGAAAATACAAAGGTTTCTCATCAAATACTAAGGGGGGGGGAGAGAGAATCAAATTATGTTGGAACAAGATAACTGTTCCAGCCACTTTCTGATTCATGGCATCCAGCAAATGCAAAGAAAAGAAAAAAAGAGAGAATTCTCATTTTAATAATTGTAGAATTGTGAAAACTGACAAATTACAGGAAATTCCGGTTTAATGCTGACATACCATCCTGTTCCAGTGCTGCTCTGGAAAACAGTGAAAGGAGCTTTAAGACTCTGCCATTCTGGCTCTGCACTAATTCTCATGGGAACTTCTACCGCAGCTTTGCCCTGGGCCTGAGTTTAGCGTTAAAAAGTGGATAAAAACTGCCCATTTAGAAATGCAGCCCATATCTACCTAAACAAGTTTAGCTGGGAAGCAGCAAACACCCCAGCTGCCTTTCTGTACAGCCTCATAGCCAGCAGCAGGCAATGTCCCCGGACTTCTGCATCTCTCTCCGTCTGCTCCCCCGGCTCTCCTGGGGCAGGAGCCGCATTCGCAACTTGAGGGTCTTCTCCCACAGCGGCACATCCATGGCTCCAGGTTTGCAGCACCAGTGATGAGCCCCAGGGTCAATCCTGGCATGCTGCCTGTATTTTAAACAACCAGGGGGAAGCAAAGGCAAAAACGTTCCCCACGTAGAGGTGTGGGGAGGAGAGGAGGGAGGACAGGGAATGTTGGAAACAGGGTCATTGGTTGCAGGGGCAAATTACGGGGCTGCATGTCACGGGAGACCCAGACGACAGTCTTGACAAGGCTCTAATATATGTTTGCTTCACTTCATAAACAAATGTATGCGTGGATTTTAAATGAGATATTAACATGCTGTACAACTCGGATAGGGCCATTTGTCTTTCCTGAGAGAATAGAGTCCTGTTTTTCCCCTACAAAAATGAGCATTATTGAGCAGTCATAAACAACAGGGAAATGTCTCAAACCCCAACAGCCGTGTAAAAACAAAGCACAAGATGATGATAGCTCCCACATGACTCAAAGCTCTGGGATGTGTCCCCCCACAGATTTCCATGCCTTTGGTTAACTTGGATGCTGCCCATCCACCCATGGCCAGGGCTCCTCCAGGTGCACCCACCTGCCGTGTCCCAGGGCAGCTCACACCAACCTCTGCTCTCCACAGGCACAGACACACGACAGCTCAAACTCACCATCACATGTACAGCTCTTCCAGAGAGCTGTTTTGGGAGGAATTGAACTCTTTTTGTTTGGTTTCCTTGGCTTTGCTGACAGCCTCTCCCAAGCCTGTAGTGAGAGTTCTGCCCCGACCCACAGGGTCTCTCCATTACCCCTGGCCCCAGCACAGGGCACTGGGAAGGTGTTGCACTGGGATTTATGCCCCAGCGCCCTGCTCACAGGCTTGCCCAGCTCCTGGGAGAGAACAGCAATAGGGTTACACAGGTGCCTTATATCACGCTTGGCTCGCACAAGCCAGGTGAAGGTAAAATGTCAATAGCAGCGCTTATTTACTCGGACCCTGTGAAACAAATACCACCATCACAAGTGTTTGTAAAAGCCAGGGAGAAATTAAATAAAAAATTATTTGTATGTAGCATCCCTAGGGTGGCATGAGAACCATCTCCTTAACTCCCAGCCACACAGCTACCCGGTGCCTCGAGCCACCCCTGCCAGCTGACCCCACGGCACACCACACCAGCGAGAAGGAGCACCCTCCCTGTGCGCCCACAGCCCACCTTTGAAGCCTTCCAGGGGACCTGACAAATTTTATCTTTTGCCCAGCCTATTCCTGCTGCCCAGGAGACAGCCTGACATTTTGCTCAACTAGAATAAGGAGAGCTTGCCCTCCGTGGGATGAGAGTGTCTCCTAGGGTCTCATGCGTCCACCCAGCCCCATAATGACTCCCTGCCCCAGGGAAGGGCACAAATTCCCCTTTCCCTTCCCCATCTCACTGGTGTGTCTGAAAACAATGAGATCCTTTAGGTGAAACTTCATTTACCCATGACCTTCTCCATGCAGCATTTCTCCAACACACGTGGTTGGCACAAACATCTGCATGGACGCACGTGTGTAGCTACTGAGTCCAGGTATGAGGGCAGCCGGCACTGGGCCCTAATGAGCTCCTGCCTTCCCATCTCCACCCTTCGAGTCCCCATCCTCAGTGAAACACCAGGCACCTCCACTGCTAGGATGGCCCATTATGGACGTTGGCGCTGCGGAGCACAGGGAGCTTTCAGGGACAGGAGTTTCATCTCCAGCTCCATATGACTCTGTAACCCATGTGCTCTCTTTGGAAGAGACTTAGTCCAAAATGTACTTTCGTTTTAGAGGGTGGAGAAAGTTCATGGTCACCGTGACTTTGGGCCAAAAGAGCTCCAGAGGCGGTTAGAGCAGTCACTTCTGGAGGGATCAGAGCACCCTGGGATTGTTCCTGGAGGGTTTCTGATGAGTCCAAGCCACAGCACATGGACACAGTCACCACAGCGGTGGGCCAGGGACAGGAGGAGATCCGTAGCATTCAGGATGTGGCTTAACTCGGCTCACATGAACTTCAGATTTCATTGATGGAGCCCAAATTAAACATGCACACACACCAGGATATGACACAACTTTAGTAATAAAACTGAAGTGTGGGAAAAGCCAGAGAAATAAGCTAGCGGCAGCAATTAATGTGCAGGGCAAATAGGCCAGCTGCAATTTATTCTGCATGTGCTTCAGACATTTTAAATTGTCTTCATTCCGCACAAAGTTTTTGTGATGCCTGTCACATGAGCATGTTTTAAATGACAAATTTAGCTGCAATGAGCATTGCTTCGCAGCCTCACAAACGCTCCCCCTGCCTATTGTGAAGTGGCAAATAAACAAATTATTAATCTAAGATATTTATGGTGCAACATTTTGCAATGCCTAGTCAGCCTAGCTATATATTAAAAGCTCTTTTGTTTTGTTTTGTGGCACATGATGGCTGGTTAATAGCAGAAGGGAGGCACTCAAGCCTCTTGCTCTTCAGAACACTTAGGACTTTAAACAAAGGCTGAGAGAGGTGGGAATGGGATTTCCTCGCCTCGCCTCACTCCTGGTGCCTACAAGGCAGACACTGTCCCAACAACTCACCAGCAGCACCGTTATATTCAGTGGAGAGAAACAGGCAGCCCAGGGAGTCACCAAGCAAAGATGACGGCTTTAAATGAAGCAAAATGTTCCTAGAGAGTCTAGAGCTCTACAGAGTAGATGTCCGTATGTATTTATGTGGCATGGCTGGCACTGCTACACCTCAGAGCACAGAGTGGTGAATTTGGGAACCAGTGGGATAGACAGGCCACAGCAAAGGTGTGCTGTCAAAACAGAGCAAGAAGAGAAGTGAGATCCTGTACATCTTTGCATGACCATGGAGACGTGGGCCTGTTTGTTCCCAGAACAACCTGGCCTGGAAACCTGCCCAACCGCAATGACCTTTCTTCACCCACCTGAAATGACAGAGGCCCATCCTGCACCTTTGTCCCCTTGGCCACCACACAAGTCAACGTTGTAATTTGAGACGAGTTGGGTACTTCAACCTCTGCAATTACGAGCCTGGCAGAGCCAGCGGGAGCGGGCTGACTTTCATTCTTCAAGAGACACAACACTGCGGATGGCAATTTGCTACTCCTCAGCCCTGTGACCAGGCATATGCCAGGGCTGAAGAGATGTTCTCATGACACAGTGCATCTGCTGCTGGGGGCATAGATGCTTCTCGTCTGTCCCTGGCAAACAGAGGAATTATTTTTCTCTTGGCAAGTGCCCTTTCTTTCAGGACAGGCCTCCACAGAAATACCCACCCACAGATAGAGAAAACAGCAGAACATGGCAACGGTCTTTATTATCAAAGTGTAGCCCAGGAGCTAATGGAGATGACTGCAGGGATGGTGACGAAATGGCAATGGATGCCCCCTGTTTGCTACTTAATATTAGTATTGCAAAGCAGGGGAGAAGATGAAGAGCTGGTACTTCCCTTGACATAGAGGCACCTTTGCAAATGGGAACCTGAAGGGCAGTTCACCTTGACCTCCTTCCCAAGCTCCTCCTGAGCAGTGGGACGGGGAAACACACTGCTGTTAGAAGAAGGAACATTCTTCCTGTCAAGTCTTTGGAGCTCACAGGGCTTTTCAGAGCAACTGCTAGGGTCCTCGGGCCTCATAAGTAGAGAAATTCTCCTCTACTGAGTGTTAATGTCCCAGCAAACTTCCTTGTTTTCCCTTCTGTACATTGGTGAGGGCATTTCTAACAAGTCCATCACTATAGCTCCTAGATATATTACAGCAAGCTATTTCTTGCTGGTGTGTAGGTGATCCAACGCTATCTGGAGAGAAAGGGGAAGGCTTTCCTTGATGACCTGTGTAATACATAGGGCTGCAAGGCTTCTCCAAATCTGAAAAATGGCTTTCGTGATTAGATCAGCTAGATCTAGAAAAACTAGGACAAAGGTCTCCAACAGTGCAAAAAGCTGATGCTGAAGCTTGGCCAGGTGTAACAGGGTCAGCAGTCCAGGGGAGGAATAAAAGGTTGGATAGACTAAGAAGGTAGCCAGGCAATTACTTATTTAGCAGACATTTTTTATTGCTTTTGTGAAGCATGATTCATCTCTTAATATGTGCAGGGACAGTCAATCCTCTGGCTGTGCAAATGAATCACCACATGCTCCCCACTCCCTGCTCCTGTGAGGCCAAGACCCTGCACAGCCAAAACAAACCCTTGGAGGAAGCAGATCTGAAAGTCAGCAACCGCTCACATAAAGAAACCACAAACAAGAACTCACATATTTAAAGGGATATAAACCCTCGTTGTCATGGATTGGGCGTTCCAGATGTGAGTGCATTCATTATGAGACTGTTCGCACCTCTGAAGAACATCACTGGTTGCTCAAGAGAGAAATACAAGCCTGGAAGAACCATTGAGGCCTTGAAAGGTTTTTTTGAGAACGACCACGTTCCTACCTGCTTTCAGCACAAGCATCTTATACTTCAGGAAACTTAGCAAAGGTAGAAGAAGAAAGCCAGGACTTGCAAGGCTGTCCCACATGGACAGGGTCTCAGGGCTCTACCATCTCCTTTTTCTTATCCCCACGTGCTGCTGATGCTGATATCCAGAAAGAGACGTCCAGAAGGAGCTGGCACACTGCTGCCCTGCCTGCAAGGGGGCTGCCTATAAACTTCGCCAAAAAATCTCTTGACCGTGGCAATGGAATGAGGCAAGTATACGAGAAATGTAATATTTCTCCTGAACTGCATCAAGTTAATGACATTTCCCTCTCCCTTTGCACCTCTGTAAATCACGGCGTGACTGTGGAACTCAACGATGTTACACTGATGTAAAACCACTCTCGGGAGGGAACCAGTCGGCATAAATCATCCCCTTCTATTTCCTTGTACATAATCTGGTGCCAAGCTCCGCCAAAAACAAGGAGAAAACATTCCCGAGATTTTTCCGAAGGCAATAGTCTGTCTAAGCACAGCGTTAAATGTCTGCCATTAAAGTTTTCTTCATCTCATTAAAATGACTTGCAAAACCATCTGCTAGCTAATAAAGACTTTTTAAAGCTTTAATATTGTATTTTATAGTGAAATATACTAAGGGGAAAACAGGACATGTATTTAGAAAGACAGAACGGCAACAATCTGCTGTTCTTTCACGGAAAGCCAATGATGTTCGCTCCCATGACTAATTAAAGAGACTGAAGACTTCAGTCCTTTGAACATTTCTTGTACAAATACCATAATTCCTAAATGCATCCACATTTTTATCCAGACCGCTCCCAGACACTGCAGCACTGATGATATCACACTGTTTTCAAGTTAAAAAAGGCAGATTTCACTTTCATGTCTGACTCTGTTCCGTTTTGTTAGCTTTTTACACCTCAAATATTTATTACAGATTGCAGAGATTCCAGTGGGTAATTTTGCTTCCTCTGGAGACATGTTCCCTTTTTGCTGGTAGATGGGGTGACCGTGGGGTGGCACTTCCACCCAACCATAAGGACGACTCTGTGGCACCAGATTGAGTCTCGCTGAGCACCGATGGCTGCACCAGCCAAGGATGCAGCCCAAGGTTTTCATGAGCTGCCATCCAGAAGCAAAACCCACTCCTGCCCCTAAAACTCTCCTCCGGCATTGGTTGGGAAGTAGCTGTCACTCCTGCTTTCCAGTTAAACCGGACTGTCTGTGCCATGCTCCCAGCTCAGCCCTTTCTCACATATTGCACCCTCAGACACAAGGACTCTTTTCTTCTTTATGGCTTCTTTTTTGGCACTCCTGGACGCTGCTGTGGCTGGGATGTTGCTGCTCCTGCACTGATCTCACAATATTTGCCACAACGTCTAACACACAGCAACTGAGAGCAGCACTTCCAGGAACAATTTCACAACATCCTTCTCTTCCAAAATAGCAGCGATCGGTATGTTACAGAGAAGAGCAGACAACACAGGTGCTAAGGGTCTATATGTAAAGAGGACTTAGCAGCCCCATGCCAATTTGTCAAAAGCTCTCGGTGATTCTAGATTCCCTCAGCTCCCACATTTGTTTCCTTAAGCTCCCAGAAAAAATTATACAAGAAACAAGAAATTATCTAGGTAAGATACACCAAACAGAGAAAGAAAGCAGCCAGACTCAGAGCAAAGGCAGGGGTGGCACCCCCGAGTAATGGCACCGCTCTCTTTCCAGGAAAAGGAGCCGTTGCTGTGATGTCCCAGGCCCTTCGACTGCTGAGCCGCAGAGCTGGGTAGGATCTGGCAGTGAGCGAGCTGCAGTCACTAGCAGGAGGAGAGCAAGTTGGGCATCATGCCCATGTGAGCAGTTAGTGGTGAAGAATAAGGGCTGTCATAGGGAGCCAGCTGAGATGGCTTCACCACCCGCCTTTGCAGTACTAGGAAACTCGGAGCCTGTCTCAGAGGTGAAATGAGGAGGAGTTTCAGGTCACAGCTTACCAGACTAGGTCTCCTCCACTGTGCTTGTAGCTTGCTCCTCTACCTCCGATATGGGACATCCCTGGCTCCAACACCTGGAGCAACTGATGTTTTCATGCTCCAAGTTTCACCACAATCCTCTGTTTGTGTTGCTTTTCCCCGCTTTTTGTATCATTTAACATCTCTGCTTTTCAGCAGTGATTGCGTACTCCTGCTGGGCACTGAGGACTCTGCTTAGAAGGAAAGCTGCAGTCCCTAGCAAGGTTGTTGCAAGTTATGGTAATAGAGGGAGTAACTTGCCCCCCCCCCAACCCCCGCAAAAAAAACCACACCAACCCCAGAAAGCACTTTCTCAGATGGCAAGACACCCTGTGCCCCAACCAACCTAAAATGAACCCAAGAATTTAATGATAGCAAAACTTGGCTGGGAAAGCAGGCTTGAGATGACACTGGAAGAGCCACAGCCTTCCTTCCAAACCTCAGCTAAGTCCTGTAATAGCTCTGTTTTCATTCTGCCTACTTCTGATCTCCACTTGAGGTATCATGGATGGCCTCAATTGCTTATCTCCTTCTGAGCATCATATGTGCTGTAGTACTCAAGGCGCATTAACGGATGGGACTGATCCATGGGCTGAACACCGCCCTTGGGACCCCCAACCTACCTCTCTGCACAGTGGTATTAGTACATCTGCTTCTCCCCACTCAAGTGTGCAGCAGACTGGGACAAATATAATCTCCTAATTGATGTACCATCATCTCCCATCTGAGATGTTGCCCCTTTCACACTGGTATTATACCCACAAGCAGTGACAATACTTGGGGTCTATGCTGGGCAGCTTTACAAGGGTTGGCACTACCCCTGTTGATAGAGACCTTTTGCTTACCAAGTGGCCAGGGGAGATCAGAAAGTCTACACTTGCATGCGTGCCAAGAACACTGGCCAAAAGTGTTTTAGATGGCATTTTATTAATGCAGTGCAGCCAGCTCCTCTGAACCAATATAAAATACACAGGGAAGATCAAAAAGATGAAAGATCCTTCATCTTACCACAGGCAGCAAGATCTACTCAGTCTCTTCCTCATGGAGCCCAATGGTCCAGAAAGAAAACAGAATGATTCACATCGCACTGATTTGCTGTTGGAGACCTCAGAGCTTACGGTAGGTCCTACTGATTTAATGCAGCATGCAGCAGTATCAAGCAATTTCCCAGTGGCCTTGTGTAAGAGTTTGCTTGAAAACAGTGACTAGAGTTTTGAAACCATTTGCTTTAGCTGTATTTTACCCTGTGTCAACCCATGAATCTTACTTGAATTGTGCTGGTATGTGCGTGTAGACTTTCCTTTGGTGAGCTCTCAGAGTATGGGCAGGAATGCAAGCAGATACAAGGATTTAGCCTGTTTCCCAGACATGACGCTGCTCTGAAGAACCATTATTCAATTACAACAGATCCATGTCAGAGTAGTCTATGACCACCTAGAGAGAGAAAGTTTTGACAGCCGCAGCCTTCCCCATGCAGAGCTGAAGAGGGATGCACTACGTGCCGCACACTACAGCTGTATCACCGCTGAAGTGATAGAAGTGTATCACCCTTTTCTCATTGATTTTAAAATCAGCAGAATAGGTAACTCCACTTTGCTGGTTAATTAGGCAAGGCAGTAGGTTGTGCCTGACAGAGTAAGAAGTAGCTTTGGGTGACATACCACAATATCACAAACTGTTTTCACCCCAGAGCAATTCTCTCCCTTCCTTCACTACTACCACCTCTAGAGACTGTTGCTGATTGCACAGATCCTCAACTGATGTAAACCAGCAAAGATCTTATTGCCTGATGCGAAGTCGCAGGAACTGTACCAATTTACAGCAACTGTGAATATCCATCACGGATATTTTTATGTCACCTTCCTATTAGTTGTTTGCATTTTTCGGAACTTGAGATCTCTCACTGCCAACAGACATCAGCTTAGGGCACAGATCACACTCCGCACATGGGACTTTTACTCAAAAATGTTTGCTCCAAAATCCTGGGCTTATGTGCCCAAGGGTATTTAACGAAGACCAGGATTAGCACCCCTGCAAGAATGGCAGACTTAGGAGACCCTCATCAAAAAGAAGGACAGGAGTCAGAGAACACTTGCTAGCTATACTACCAGCCGAGCCACTCAAGGACGTATGGCTGCACCAGCCATGAGTGCTGTCCTCACACATGTGCTACTGCTCCGCAGCAAGGTGGTACGCAAGATCAGCTTGGGCTGTGCAGTCAGCAGTTTAGCCTAGTTTTTGTCATGGTTATAAAAAAGCAGAGTTGAGAAATGAGCATGTGGCTTTTTTCTTCCCCAAAATCCTCACAGATTGTTCTTCAGGACTGAGCGGCCATGGGTGGGGGGCAGGAAACATCTGCACCAAGCCAGAAACCTGTCCACCAGCCCATGGGTGGGGAACGCTGCCGCCCATTAACCAGCACAGGGGCAGCTGACAGGGCAGTGAGAAATCACAACTGACAAAAGCAGATGTTTGTCAGCAACAGTGGCGTGGCCAAAGACTTCAATTTGTAATGCAGCTGTGAGACCAGTTGGGTTTCCAGAGATGTGAATATTGTCCCTGATCTGTTCCTATGCTCACTGCCTGTGGGCACCTCATTGCAATGAAATATTTCCTCAACTTTCTAATGTTTTTTAAATGCAGCTTTGTCCTTAACATTAAACTACAGCCCTTAAAACCACCCTTTGTTTTTACTCAAGTGAAACAAAGACGCCTCGCCATCTCCTCCTCCTTACCTGGCCAGGTGTACTATGGCTTTCAATATCCTCCAGTGGACTGCCCAGTCTACAAATGATGAAGGTGGTGCAGGATATACCACGAAACAGGAGGAGTAAGGAATTCTTGTGGGGAAAATGCACAACGCTGCCTCACCTCTGCTCATGCCAACATTCAGCTTTTGCCCCTCTCAGTCTCTGCCTATGAATACCTTTCGCCTTTCCCACAGAAGAGCACTGAAGAAAAATTACCTGGCAAGCACAAGTTGGTGCCGTTTCTTTTCATTGCTTTGTGCAAATTCCTTTAATTTGATGTATTTTTCTGGTTTTGAAGAATTGAGAAACTTTACTAAGAGCAGTAAGAAAGCATTCTTCTTGCAATTTTGCAACGGAAGCACGTAACACAATGACTGCCATCCCAGTGTCCAGTACAATGCCACTTACTGCCAACCATACAATAACAAATGTAAGATTCACACTAAAAGTTATTAAATCCTGTGCTCCTAGAGTCACATGGCAAGATGGGAATTTCATTTTGCATTTTTATGAAATGTATGCGCCTCCCTCATTTCCATGAAAATGCACAACAGTCCCATAAGAAAAAAACAATTACGATGAAGGAACTCACCAAGTAAATCTGTTCTGCTCTAAGTCATGAATTTTTACCCAGCCTCCTTTCTCGTGTGCTTAACCCCTTTCACTAAACAACCACCACTCACCAAGACCACTGCCAGGTATCAGGGCGGGCATAAGAAATACCAAATAATATGCTGTAACTCTTCTTACACATGTGATGGGAGTAGAAAATTACAACAGCCTCTTCTGCGTTACAAAATGTGAACCTAAGAACGAGTGTGCTATGATCTACTGGTGACAAATGAAGCTAATATAAAGCTTTGCAAGATTTCAGCTTTATTAACATTATTTATCTTCTCAGACCCTTAAAGGAGGTGTATTTGATGAACACAGCTGGGGGGACAGAATGGTTTTGGTTTATGAAAGCCTGGTATGGTAGGGAAGAGAAAAATTACAGGACAAAGCCAATAACTGTACAGCTTGGGAAGAGCAGAAAATACAAGGCCAAGGTGGTCAGTACTTTTTTACAGCTTAGATGTTATGAGTGAGAGAGCATCAGTGATGGACATCACTGGAGAAGTTCCCAACTGCCAGTGGAAAGGGTTGGAACAGCTGAAAAGAAACTAAGATAAAAGCATCTTGACGTCCGTGAGAGCAAAAGTGCACCTAGATGAGTACAGGAACCCAGTGAAATGCTGGAATGACACACACACACTGCCTTATCAAAACTACTGCTAATTGTCCTACTATATGCTGAAACTTTGCAGTAGGCACCCCTGAGGATCCTGTAGTAGCTCCCCTTCCAGAAAAAAATAAAAGGAGCAAACACCCATGTGCACAAAGGGTAGATGTGGATTTTGGCCTCCAAACTGTGGCGACCAGATGTTGATAAAATAACATGATTTTTAACTCAGCACACACCTTATTTATCAAGACGCAACTTTCAGAAACAAGCACTGGAACAGTTCCACTAAACACACACACCATACGTTCTTCCCACAGTCAGTTAATTACACAGCTTAGTGGAAAAACCTTGTTAATGTTACGCAGTTTACAGAAAGTATCTACACTTACCAGTGGAACAATATCTTGTAAAAAACACTTGCCCGATTAGATGTGTCTTCCCTTTTAGAGACGAAAGCAAGCTCTGAATTACAAATTTTGGCCACTATCAACCAATCACGCAGCGAACACTCATAAGAATGAGGACAGAAAAATCAGAAATTAGCAGGAGAGCATCATAAAAGATGGGTTATGCAAGGGTTTTACTTTTTATTTACAGCAAATATGTTACAGTAAAAAAGCTTAACATGGCTCATATTGTGATTGTGTAAAGATGATACATATGCTTACATCAAACAGGTTTAATTTCCTTGCAAGGGTTCAACACAAAAATAAGAAACAGATCATTTAATAGGCAAACTCGACATTAACTGTACACATCTGCAACTGGGGTTTCAATGCAATCCAAAGAACACAAACAAACCATCAAGATGGCAAGAACTTTTTCGACGAACATATTTAACCCTCAAGACAAGGCTGTCTGGCACCATTTAAAAGTTGCTATACTGAACATACTGATTTTAAAGAAATGTTATAGATGATTAAGACACTGAAAATACACTCACCATAGTGAAGAATCCCATTATTTTCCTTATTTCTTTCATTTTTCACTCCCACAATACAAGAGTGTTAAAAGGCTGCATGGCAGACAAGCTGGATGCAGCAGCTGGAGGGTTTTGCCTGTCAAGCAAAGTGACTTGCAGCAAGAGACACGCTTTCTGCAACAAACCCTATGATATACAGCTTGTGTGGGTTCAAATAAGAAGATCTAAGAACAACAAATGTTGAAGCCTTATAAGCTCTCTTCATTATAATCAGGATCCTGAGAAAAGCAGGGTCCAAATTACTTCAAGTGAATTTAGGCTCACTTATATACAACAAAATTGTCCAGATACATCAACAGTAGTAAACAGAGTTAATGCAGTGTTAATCTTTTTACATTTTAATGACTAGCTATAAAAACAGAAACTAGCATGTTCTAATCTGTTTACATTTCCTGAGCTTAGTTAAATCAAGAAGGAATGAACATTATAAAAATCCCAGTAATTCACCAATAAATTAAAAATGTACATAACAACTATAGCTTAAGAAGCCTTACAATGCTCAGAGTGAAGTCTGCCTACCCAATACCACAGCCTTTCCTTTAGGACTCCTGTACAGAAACCATGCTATTAACTTCACCAGCAATACTGAGATGCTATGGAATTGCAGGTCTTTTTTTTTTTTGGTCTCCAAGCGCCCTTCTAGCAGATTACGCAATAGCCTTTCCTAATCAAATCATATGAGAGCATTCAAAAACTGCAATCCTCTACTTCCAGTGCATGAAACAATGTTCTCAGAAATGCAATGTGATACTGAAATTCAGATTTACTAGCAGCAGTTATTGGGTGGACTCTCAGCTCCCGCACATAACATCACTACCTTGGCAGGAGGTTTAGTATCCTGTGGGGGAACAATCCAATGAAAATCTACACAGAAGACTGAAGGAAAGACCCTTAGCGATAAAGAACTCATCTTAGCGGTTTCTTTAAGCGCCAACATCATGCATCTGGGAAAAGCAGTCGACCTACATGAGTCATACGCATGTTTATTTATGCATCTTTATTTCCTGCGTAGAGAATAATGTGTACCTTGGAATAAAACCCAAGCTTTAAGAATATACTGAGAGTATGGGTATTTGTAATAGTGCCATTGACAGATTAGTTCAAACCCAACTCAATCATCCAGACCATGATCCAGAGTGCAGTGCATTCCCCTCTGAGCTGAGAGCCTCAGACCCAGCAGTGCCAGGGAAAGGCAGGGCAGAGACAACAGGGCGGGATCTGGCAATAGGGGCTCCCTCCCTGACGCCCGCTCCCACGGCATTTGAGAGCTGATGTATCTGGATGAGAAGGACCCGCCTGCTGCCATTTTGGGGCGCACAGGGCTGGAGCTCCACCATTATTCATGTAGCAGTGGCTGTTCAAGGGTGGGATTTGAGCCATGAAAATCAGACTGCTGCATGGTGACCCTTAATTTACCCACAGAAAGTTAAATAAATTACATTAAATTAAATTCAGCCAAAGCAGATGCTAGTTTATTTATTAAAAAGCTCAGCTTTCTCTTTCTTTCAACTGGTTTGAGAGATAGGCAGCTCTCGGGAGCAGATCTTCACTCTAACTCAGTCAGACAAGAGCAGCTCCATAGAGATGGCCAGAGTGACTCTTCCCGCAGCAATCCAGCCGCAGCAAGACCTGGCTGTCCCTAGGGACGCCCAGCAAAGGCACATGAGCACAGCATCGTTGCCTGCTTGCTCTTTACACTTCTTGCCTCCCCCAGGTCTTCCTCCTCCTTCCACGTAAACCGCACGGGACTCGCAGTGGAAGGCGATTCCTCACTGCTAACGTTGCTTTCTATTGTCATATCTTTTAAGGAATCTATGAATTGATTAATATAAAGAACCATTTACTTCATTTCAGAGAAACAGACACTGCCCTGCAAATACATAACTTGTCATTAATTTTTGATAGGCTTGGGTGAGGAAGCTTGTATACAATAACAGGGTCATGTTTACCACACAGGTTGGAAATGTTTTCTTTCTTTTGGTTGTAGTGTTGTGAGACAACTAATGCTACCATACTCAAATAATCAACAGGCATGCTTCTCATTTTTACCTGTCCTTCTATCTGTCCTTCTATCTGCTCCTTTTCAACAGCATGCCTAAAAGCAGAGTCACATAAACAAGAGATGTGTTGCTTTCAGCCACACATGCATAGTGTTATCTTGTCTCTTTTCTTTTGTTCTCTGGAAACATTACTCCCATTAATTTCATCCTCAAACTATGATCCACCAAAATAAAAAAAAGTTCAAGTACAAACCCAAACTTTATTGCTGGGTTATGGGTCAATATAAACTGACCAGAGTCAATGCCAACCTAAAATAGCTTTACAAAAGTAAGGATTGTTCGATTACATTTGCTGACCATAGACAGCTTTCACTATTCATACAGTTTGAAGACTGAAGATCTGCTGGGAACAAGACACAGTCCATGTCCTTTGGAAGTAAACGGAACTAATAGCCCTCATCATCATCCATATCACAGCCATAATCTGAAACACACAAAGACAAAGGCATATAAAAATGCAAATATTCCAGATAGATGGAAGATACAACAAAAGTATTGCTACTTTCAGGCTGTTTTCCTGCTGTGTAACTAGATGGTAAGTTTTCCTTTAAGCAAGCATTTTAAAAAAATCATATATTTTCTTAGGGCTAAATAAAAAGTTCTTGCATGTACTTTCCTCAGTGAAATAAAATTATTTGTAAGCATGTCTTCTCAGTTGTCACTGGTCCCTCATTTAGAAATGCTTGGCACATGGATATGTGAAATATTTGGTTTAATTGAGAGGTTAAGGTGATCAAGCCTGATTGTCACAAGTAATTTGGAACATGGTGGCTGATACGCAGCAGCATACATTTACAAGTAGGCACGGTTCTCACTAGACGTAGCCACCAAGAAAAAAGCTGCCTTGTTTATATTATTCACGGATTTATAAGCTGAAACTGCAAGGGTTCAGAGACAGCTCAGAGTTCCCGTCAACATCAAAGGAGTCGTGCAACGAATCCTGACCAACGCATCTGACTCAGATCTCCGGTATCTTCTTACTCTTAGAGGAACAACTTAAAATTTTCCCCAGACTTTTTTATCCAGTTTTGTTTTCTTAAACAACGTTGAGTGCAAAGACTGTGTGATGTGTGTCTCAGAAGCCACGTCTGCGTGTTTCTAATGCACCAATATCTCTTCTGTGTGCTTCTGAATGCAGCGAAACACATATTTTCTGCTGCAAAGTCAAACCTAAGGATAACTATTACATATGAGCATTCAGTAAAGTTAACCTTTACATTCCAAATTCATTTCATCCATTTCATCCAAAGAGTCAAGCAAATGCTCAGAAGCAGAATTAAGTGTAATCTATAATAATTTGCGCAGAATAGGTGAAGTTCACCATCTGTAATTCCTGCAGTTATTCCAGGCAGACAGGTCTAAAACCCATGAAGAAAGCAGTTAGAAAGGAGTTACTTGTTTTGCTGAGCAGCTCTGCACACCTGCATTTGAATTCTGGGAATACTCCTTGCCTTTTTATTTTTTTTTAAACTCTGATTTTTCAGCTGTTTTCCAGACCAGACAGGGAGTAGCGGAATGTTCTCAGAATGGTTTAAAATAGTAACATTTACAAAGAAAAAAAGCTCAGTGACCTTTATTCTATTTTTGTGGGGGGTTTATTAATAAACATAGACCCACTCTCCCCCACATGGGTGCCTTTTCTTGGGAACTTTATCCTAATAATAAATGCAGGCAACAAACTGTTTTTCCTACGGTTCAGCAATTATTTTCCAGTGGAGAAATCAATTTAAAAGCAACACACACTTTTGTGAAATGTATACATATTGTCCATGAAAGCTAAATTAATAGTACTGGAAAGATTTTTGCAGTAAATAACATTTCTGTAGGAAACTTATTCCCATCTTGCTTTTTCACAACCCATAATTAGCAGCTCTCATTTTAAAAATATTTTTGTATATTTTCAAAGCTTAACTTCTAAGGGGAAGTTTTTAATAAAGGATAAATGTGGATGTGTCCAGCTAGGAAAAATGGCAGCGGAGAGGATACTGCCTTTTCCTGCCAGCAAAGAAACCTAATTAAATGAGTGGCTTTGCTGGGTAACCCAAATAAATTAGCACACATCTGTGTGCCATACAGCACGCCATATGCTATCAATGCAATTTCTATACTTGGTGAAGAACTCCTTCCTCCTAACACTTTCCCCAGAAATAGAGTGTGACAATGCGTTTTGTTTGAGCTGGACAGCCATGTCCACAGGGCTCCCGGACAATCTGGACGTGGCTGCAGCCCCAGCTGAGGAGGCAGGCAGGAGCAGGGCGGCTCGGCTCAGGCGGCAACGAGCCCCAGGCTAACGGAGGGGTTACTGACCCCGTAATTCCTCAGACCCACATTAACAAACCTAATTCTGAGGAAGGCGTAACATCAGTTTGTTCTTGAGAAGCCCTCTTAGCCTAAAGCTCGAGATGCAAAGTTTTCTCAGCAGGAGCCTCAAAGAAGGTCAGGTTTCGGACAAGGGTGAATCCAGGCTTTCCCACAGGAATGGGCAATGCCTGAAAGGCAGCAGAAGATCTGCATGGGACGAGCTGCCAGAGGGCAGGGACAAGCAGGGGAACCCTGTCTGTCCTCAGCCCTGCAACAACAAACCCCACAGCACCCATAGACGGTAATTTAGACAGCATCCCAGCTTACCATTTCCTCCCATTAATTGCAAGGCGCTCATGCAGTGATCATCATCTTCTTCTATTTCTTCCTCTTCCACCTCTTCGTCAGGGTTATAAGCTACTGGGCCACTCTCCACTAGCACAGCTGCTGGTTTTTCTAAGTCAGAGGCTTCTGCTTGTGCATTTGGAAAGGTCACCTGCAAAAAAAGAAGAGGGGATAGTAGAGCAGCCCTTCCTTTTGCTCAATACTTGTACAAAACTTTAGCAGCTTCCAAATGATAGGGACAGGAGAGCTGGAAGCCCATGTCCAGTGCTAGAGGCTTAGCTGTTCTAGGGGACATGCAAGTTGCTCAAAGAAATGTTGCCCAAATGAAAGTCAGGCACAAACATCCAGTTTTCACATAATTCATAGCCAGGTAACTGAAATATCCAGAGATGGTAACAGCAGAAGAAGGATCCTCTTGCAAGCACAAGGTAAGGAGAAATTTGGGAGTGAAGGCTCCTCAGTACAGCTCTGCGGGAAAACTTACAACCTTTTCCTCATTGTCCTCAACTCGCATCAGGCCTATTACACAATAACAACGTTATTGACACTTTAATGATAGCAAAAATGTACCCTTCAAATCTGAAAAAACCCAGCATGTATTAGTTTTGACAGCTGTGGTTGGATTTATTCGGAGGCACAATGAGCTGTGGAACAAATAGCACTCTTTAGACAGCACTTAATGTGATGGCAGAGCACTAGGTTGATAATACAAGCCAGCACCTGTAACATTACCTATGAAATTCATCAGAATAATGATCTCCAAACACTAACTTGCAAATTGATCACTGACAGGACCCGTTCCGTACGTGCACCTCCCCAGCTGCTCCAAGGTTAGGCAGGACACAGCAGGGAGTGAGAGAAAGGGCAACACCGCAAGGAGACAGAGGTGAATTTGGAGAAGGTAATATTGTCTTCGGTTCACTAATGACAGATCTGAGAATGAGGCAGGAACCAGCAACGTGGTCTGCCCCAGCACAGCCCAGGTTCTGGTCTCTCTGGAGCTCTCACTTCCATGGTGTGCTCAGTCTAGGGCTCCACCTCCCTCTCTCATCCAGGGAAGAAACATCACAGGAGCTTTATCCCCACCAGCTTCGGAACAGGGCACTTTTCACCTCCATTCTGAACTTGGACTATTTGGGGTTTGTACACTAGAGAAAAGACATCCCATTAGTGGCAACTTGAAGAACATTAAAGATTGACCATTAATGCTGCTTTGTCATGTAAGCAATTTTGAGAAACAGTACCGGTCACTAGTCAGCAGTTATCAGCACTGAGAGTCATCTCCCTTACTAGGAAAGACGGAAAAGACTGGGACTGCTTTCTTGGGAAGGACAATGGTGAGGTGCTCCTAACAATGAATGGTCCGAAGGAGACCAGGAAATCCCAACTCTTCTGGTCCCTACCACAAGAAAAGTCCTACAGTGCTTTAGGTTTTAAATTACAGTACACAACTATGAGCTGCATCTTCTCCAATTTCATTGGCAGTAAGTTCTGATTCAGCGTTGTAACTTTTTTTTTTTTATTTATTTATAAATGTATTCCCTTGGGATGCAGTAACTCCCAGAATTCTCGTAACTCCAGGCACTTTAGAGATACACCATAAGAGAAAATTCCTGTACCAGAAGGTTGATAGTCTAATTATTCAAACATCAAAGCTGTTCCTGAACTTGTCATATACCATGACAGTCAACCTAAAGAATCTGCCCGAGTTTTTCAAAGTCACCTAAGGGTTTGCTCCAATAGCTCATTAACAGGGCAAAAGACACCCATTAATTTTAATAGAAAATCAAGTATTTAGATATTCGGATCACTCAAAGACAGGTTTTAATGATTTTTTAATGCTCAAATTAATCATATTATTTAGAGGATCTTCCCTCCAGTTTATTTTATATTTCCTACGACTGCTTTTGCCTCTAGAGTGATCAAATTGAGCCCATCTAGGTTTTCAGTATAAGCAGAAATAGACACAAAGGTTTGAGACGAATCAGCATCATAATATATATCAATTTATATGCTTAAAAGTATCCATCTGCTCTGAAAAAGTGGGTGAATATAAAGGAGCTACAATTGAGTCATTATTTTTTAAAATTGCACCATACTAATTAAAATGTGACCTTCTTCTAATTATCATGTCCACTTCCAGACTGCTATACTTCTAAAAATGTGCAGAGTTTTCTAATGAGCACAGCATAAGAAGTGAAAATGTATTTCCCCAGGCAGGATATCAAACTGTTTCTGAAAATCAATGGGGTTTAGTCATTTTAAAAATAAGGCAGTCAAACAACACCTTTAAATAGAACTTCCTGAATTCACTTCCAGACATCCTGGACTTCAGTTTGGCGTGTATCTTTATGTATGCATGGGCAATTGTCAAAGCATGTTAAACTACCCAAGTTAACTGGTTCACGTTCAAAAGGCTGTCGGTGTCACACGTTCACAGGAAAAAGAAGGAGGACAAATCCCTTCGGTGTATTAGGAACAGAATTTTTAGATGCGCAGTAGACCGTTATTTTACCATACACAAAACGCATGTGTCTACTCTGTATGGTGTGAAAATAATAGTGAAAGAAAGCAGTTATCGCTGTGACTCTGATAATAATCACGATCCCTTCGGCAGAAAATGCAGGTGCACAAAGCCACCCAAGGAGGGTTTCTGGCAGTGGCCAGTCACTAGCACTAACTTTTCTATGGCACTATTATATTTTCAAACTAAACAAACAAACCAACCAAAGAGCAAGCCACGCTATATAGGGTAAGCTGTCACTTTGTGTTTCCTCACCGGTCTCCCGCAGAAGCCCAGCCCTTCCCTTGGGTCAGCGCTGGCTGCACAGAAGCGGCACTTTGCATCATCCCCCTTCTCTGCGGGGACGGTCCAAGTGCTGAGAAACAGGCACGAGCTCTGCTCTCTCCTCCTCCTACCCATTTGTTCGATATGTAACTTTTCAGACGCTTGCAGGGAGTTTCTCTTTTTTGCTGTCTAACCAAGCGTTATGAGGCTGTGCTAATGTTACTGATGGATAAGTAAGGGAAAATCTTGGTTTAGAAAACAGGCAACTTCAGCTTTGCAGTGTTTGCAGTAACCAGCTCCTGGTCTGATCAGAGAGACAAGACTCTCATTTCTTTTGGCCGTATCTACCACATAACCAGAGCTGGGCTGAGAAAGGCTTGTGGGAATTTCCAAACTCAAACTGTTGCGCTAGGAGAAGTGCTGGACTTTACGTACCTCTTCAGTGGCAGCCTTTTTAGCAAGCTGTGTTGAAATCAAGGGTCTTAATCTGGAAAGAAGGAAAGAAGAAATGGTGAACATCAGAAAAGTCACACCATGCACAAGAGTTTGACACAGTATTCACTCTCCAAACAGTGAAAGCACTTTGCTAGTGTTACGTTGTGCAATTGTTTTTTTAAAGATATAAGATAAAGAGCAGAGAATCACAGGCTCCACAATAATTAAAACACACATTCCCTTGTAAGCATCTGCCCCAGTTCAGGATAATAAGAAAAGATGCCTGTCAACCAGCACAGCAGCAAAACCTCATCTCAATCTGAAGCCCCAGCTCAGCCCAAAGGTCTTTGAAATAGGTGGTTTTGTCACGTATTACAAAAGTCAAAAGACTCAACTGATTTTTTGGAAGAATGCAGACATGGAAAAAACGAGCCACACTCTGAATTACCCAGCACCGCTCTGCAACTATTTCCCTGTATTTGATGATATACTGAGGATACCAGTAAGTTTATACACGCAGGATATCATAATCACCACAGGCGAAATTCTAACCTCCAGCTACAGAAATCATCATCAAAAACAAGGGGACGCTGCGCACCTTGAATAAAAAATGACAGAAATTGAACATGAATGTTTTTAAAAATTCTGCATCAGATATGAAAAAGACCTGGATATTTGGGGGAAAAAGATGGATCAGTATTACTCTACAGCTAAGTGTTAAATATTGTTCTTTCTGGAAAACATTTCATAGCCTGTTGTCTCCTTACTGCCATGAAGGCTGTTCTCAATCCATCATTTAGTGCTGCTTTCTGGGCTCTCCTCCTCATCTAGATGTATCTAGTCACGAAGAGGATGACTTGCTTTCTACTGAAACACTGCTCAGACAGCTCCTCAAGTATGTCTTTTAACTAAGTCTAGGCAAACAACTTAATGAATACCAATTTATGTCTCCAGAGATACAGCCTTTTATGATAAACAGTATCTTTCTTCTCATTTTTCTATTAGTCATTCCTCCCTGTTAACACACAGATACCGGTTGTTTTCCTACTTATTTATTTATTTCAAATAATCAGCAGGAGGAAACAAAACCCCAGAGAGAATGAGCAGGGGAGACTCAGATCATTATCTCTGATGGAGAAGACAATACTAAAATACAAGATATTGGCTAAGCTCCAAAAAGGTTCAGAAACTGGTCATCTCTGAAATACTTTGCAAGACCTGAAAGGCATTTCCGCAACCAAAGTAGTCCAGGGTGCCTCCTCACAGTAGATCTAAACAAAAAGAAGCCACAGGAATGCTTCAGGAGCTGTACTACTGACGGATCCAGAACACATTATTCTGCTACAGATACTTCTTGTCATATTTCATAATTATCAAAAATTTCAAGAAAGAGATACTCTTGACCCACATAAACTATCTATTACTGACAAATCCTGGTGGACTTCTGGGCTTAGAGAGAATGTATCTGAGGGCACGGACGCCCTTCTCCCTATGTGCCTGGCCTTCTCTTTCATTTATCTAACCTGAGTTGCAGAGTTTTCACAGAATCATAGAATGGTTTGGAAGGGACCTTTAAAGGTCATCAAGTCCATCCCCCCTACAATGAGCAGACGCATCTTCAACTAGATCAGGTTGCTCAGAGCCCTGTCCAGCCTGACCTTGAACGTTTCCAGGGATGGGGCATCTACCACCTCTCTAGGCAACCTGTTCCAGTGTTTCACGACCCTCATCGTAAAAAATTTCTTATTTCCTAAAATTTGAGACTACCTACGTACTGCCAATCACTGTTTTCCAAAAGTCACCCTGTTTAGTTGCTTACAAACACACGAATGCAGCAATGTCAAAAGGTTATGTAGCTGAAGGATGCTAATTACCAAACAGGTTGTGTTTCATTGACATGACTGTAAAAAACCAACATGGGTAAGAAATGAAGGACCTTTATTTTAAACCAGTAGTAGTGATTATTGCAATTAACATTGTACCAAAGATAGCACCTATTTCCTCCTGCTACCAAAAGACATCAGACCTCCCTGGAGCACCCTGAAATCTTTCCTCCCCCCAATTAAAATCAAGCTGTTGAGTAAGACTCACAAGGTAATCAGAAACTGCTGACATTTCTTTTAGAGCAAATTATACATGTGCTCACACAGTGAAGAAAACAATCACGGCTATAGGAAGCAAAGAGTAAACATTCCAGTTTCATTTTAATTAAAATGGTCCCCTAATGAAAATAAAAAGATTCACGCTTATGAAAAGCCTATTTGCAAACTTTAGTGCTAAATCCAAGAGCCCTTCTTTACCATTTTTCATCAGCGAGTGATTCTCACACCCAAGCTGGAATTAAAGCTGTATTTCTGTTCCATGATAATTGCTCACAAAGTATACATCTTCACTTCATTACTAGGAATACAGCGCTGCCATTCAATCTGGGCAATACAGTTTCTCTCTCAGCATAATATCTCATGCATCTGAAAGCAGCGGGTCGGATTCTGCTCCTGCTCTGGCTGTTGGGTACCTGCTGCAGTGCAGGTCTGAAGGGGTCACTCGCCGCGTGGGCTGAACAGTCCAGCTCGCTGTGCCTCAGTACTATGTGCTACCTGCAAACACTAGCGATGAAAACTGAAAAAAGGTAAAACCATTGAAAAGAGAGACAAAAACTTATTTCCTCCTTAAAATTATATAAAAAGAAAAAAAGTTATAAAAGTTAAAAATGTATGAAAAGAAAAGTTAATTTCTCTCCCTTGGCTCTCCTTATGCCTATGGAAAACCCTACTATCACTGCACAAAACCATCTAGTAAGGTTTTTATAGTGGGGTTTTGTTTTGTTTCTTAAATGCCCCAATGTCCTGACCTCCTTAAACCAGAGCAGCTGCTGCCACACCAGCCATATGGAGCAATAAATTACTGGCTGCCATGACTACAGATACGGGCTCCTTCTGCTGTCTGGCTGCACCACAGAGGGTGGAAAAAAGTGTCTTCGTGGAAGAGCACAACTGCTTTTGAGGCTGGGATAGGTTTGAGTATTAATGATCAAAAAAGCAGCTTGAAAAAACATGTAACTGAAGTATCTTATCCAACTTTCAACGTGCATGACTCAACCTCATCTGTAAAAGGCTACCAAGGTACACACATGCACATATACACTACACGTGAAAAATCCTGTCCATCCAAGTCTAGACTGAATTCAGGGTTGCCAAGTTCCATAAATAACAATAATATCCTGCATTAAGGTACAATCTCATATATGCTAAAGCAACAACGGCCTCTATTTAAAATGTAATGTTGCGACTGGAAAGTAATGGGGCTCCTGGTCTTCCCAACTGTTTCCATAGCTGTTCACAGGTTATGATGACTTCTAGTTGGGGGCACTTTTGTTATGAACTTTGCAAATTAATACAGTACCCTGTGGGAGGGAGTAACAAAACAAGCAACTTCTCAAACAGTAATATGATCCGTAAAAGGGGAAAAAAAAGCTTTCACACAGCCCCAAGTGTTATATCCACATTTCAAACTACTTCAAAAATTATGCAGATCTACAAATGCTCATGTCAGCCAACACACATAACACTGGAAGCAGATAATCTTGACATGTTCACAACAAAAACTAATGGCACGGTACATGGCATCAGAGGCTGCTCCCTGCTGAATCCGCTCCGCTCTCAGCTGAGATGTGCATGGCAACGTCTAGGTTTGTCCTCCAGCTTAACAATTTAAAAGATGATTCAATATAATAGCTCCTGACAGGGCTGGAGATCACACAGACTGAACTTTCAAAGTGAGCAAATTCTCTGAAAAACAAGCTGGCTGTGACAAACAACTGTTTTTATTTTGCTTATTATTTAATAACAAAAGATTACACAGCACAGTACATAAAATAGAAAGAGCACTGCGAGGCAATAAAACCAACTAACTTGCATCAGGCTGTTCGCCCACCAAAAAGGTTTACGATACCATAACAATCTCCTCGGTGCAATCCTGCAAGTAATTCGGAAACTCACCCAAAGCTCCGTTTCTTACTGAATTTTAATTTAATCCATCCAAGTAGGGAACATCTTACTGCTGCTTACCGCCCATACTAATTTTATACGTGGACGATCCCAGAATATGCGACGGGAAGCAGAGATACAACGGAGCCTGCAGCCACAAGCCTGCAGTGTAATTATGCAGGTCATCTAAGAAAAATGCCCATGAAACCTAAATATCCATACCACAGGCCTTTCGTACATATGCCACTTCAGTGACAGAAAAACCTATTGAGAAATGATTCGGCAAGAGACCGGTCAGGTTCTCCACGCTGGCTGAGATCCTCCTCCCACCTGAGGCCAGATGGTTTTGCCTCAGGAGGTCAGTTTACCAGACATCTGTGTAAGAAGGAAATGAATATAAATGTTTACCCCAGCTAAAAGTGCCCTTTAATTACGTACCGTCAATGTTATCCTTACCGGAAAGCTGGGAATTACCTCTCTGCAAGGATTTAATGTTCTTGTTGGAAACACAACGACATCAGGAGATAGCAACCCACTGTTCTACCATCAGGTCAGGACAAAGGGGTGACCCTCCTGGACTCGGACCACTGCTCTTTTCCAGAGGGCGAAACAGAGACTACAATCATGACCGCAACCCCGGAGCACTTTGGGGTTTGCACATCCAGCTGTGGATCACACCATCTTCTACATCTGCTTCTGGCTGAGAGATGGGTGCTCACAAGAGCCGTTCCCTTCCCTAGAGAGGAAACCAAGGCATGTGGCCAAGGCCATGGCTGGTTGTGACACCAATGAACGGCTGCCTGATGCCTTGAGGATGGGGCTGAGGTATAAGAGTGCTCCACAGCACACCAGAGGAAGTCCAGATACAACCATGGACAACATCACGCTCTGCAGAAAGACAAGGCATCTCTGATGCTCACACCTTGAAACCACATGTGCCTGAATGTGAGGCAGGCAGGGTTTTTTTGGCTTTCTGAAGGCCAGGCTGACCAGCCCTTCACCCAGCCCAGCTCACCATCAGTGTGAAAGCCCCAGGGAGTTTCCGTGAATCACTCTCCCCAGTGATAGGGCTGCAGAGACTCCAACCAACGACCAAAAGACACCAACTGAAGGGCACGTCCACATTGCAATGAGCTCAGCTCGCACATAGTGAGGTCCCTTGGAGCTGGCTAACGCCGGCGCTGCCAGCTGCAAAACTGTGACTGACGGAGCAGCAGATGGGGTCTGAACCCTGCTGGGTACTACCAGATACCTGGGCAGCAGGACGAGGGTGCGCTGGGCAGTGCCTGAGCCAGCTACTTCTAACTCTGCTCCAACACGCCTGCGTGAACTCCACCAACTACACCAACACAGCCAACGTTCCCCTCCTGCTTCCAAGCAAGCAACGCTACAGAAAGAGCCATTTCAAGCATAAAAAAAGCAAAGCTGAAGTGACAACAAAAACTAGAGTGAAATGAGAAATTGTTCCCACTTCTGATTCCCACTCAGTCCTCTTTCATGCTGGATCAGAGGAGCTCTGCTTTCATCAGCGCAGCATCAGACAACGCAGCACTGAACATCTTCAGTGCTAATGAGATTGGCCTCTTCTAGCAAATGCCCAGGCTTAAGTATCTAGGGACCAAAGCTCACAGGAGTAAACTGGCAAAAAATAAGAACCGCTATCATTCACTAAAGGATATATTTATCAGCGAGGAACTAAGCACCTACGTCACTCACTGATACGCTTTTGAAAAGCAGGAACTTTGCTAATATATAGTGAACTAAACACCTATTTCAGGCTTTTCAGAGAGGGGCAGAGGCCATCGTATCTGTCTTCAATAACCCAGCTCAGAGCAGGCAATATTTTTCTGCATAGCTGCAGCACTCATTCCTCAATTAGATGAGGTAAAATAGCAACTTGCTGTTCTTTCTACTGACTAAACCAAAAGTTTTCAACAGCAAAAATGAAAAGAATGAAATCTAAGGCCACCTTATTGGGACCAAATGAAATCATGCTACTGCAGCAGATCCAAAACAATCTCTGCACATATCTGCCTCTAAAGGAAATTGCTGCAGACCATGGGAAATTACAATTGCTCCAGGACAAGAAAGGCTGACTGATCTAATATTTCTGGTCGACACACCTTCTTCCTGGGTTTGTCAATAAAGATGAGCTCATCTCTCCACAGGTCAGGAAAATATTAGTTGAAAATATGCTATTCCTTTCACCATGGAAATTTTTCCAGATGAAATGATGGCAGCAAGGCGGATTTGCACCTTGCTGGGAAAAGCTACTTAAAATAAGGAAGCTATGAAGCATTTTAATGAAGGTAAATGAGTAATCATGACGGTCTCAGTTAAGCAAGTCTAATGGCTGTGACACTTTTAAAGCATGGGCGTGAGACAACTCATGTGGTGACAATCCAAATACGTCTAACTATCTTGTAGCACGGTCTTTCAAATGGTAACAGGGCAGAATGCATCTGTTATGGCAGAAAGCACCATTATTAACAGATAAGGCAAGTATAAATCATTTTTAAATCATGCTTGGAACTACAGTAATAGAAATGAAATTTAAAAAGTTAAATGAACACATTATCATCTGAACAGAAATACTACGCTATTGAAAAGTTCCCAGCAGTAGCACTGCTGTCTCTGTTTCTGGTGCAAATATATTTTTCCAGACTCAAGCAAGAAGGATTACAGATATTTGCTTTTGGACAGGTGTTTTGATCAATCTCAACCTCATAAAAACAGCTAATGAGGCAAAAGATGAAAAGAAAAACATCTTAGTAACCTGCAGTCTCAGAACAATCCACTGAGATTGTTATACCCAAAAGTGATGCCAGATTTATCGTTAGATCTTCCCCGTTGACATTACAAGGACAAAAATCATGCTAGGCAAAATACTAACTCACCTCTTCCACCACCTCTGATAGCATATACCACTACGCAAAATAAGTTTCTCCCATCCGATTACGCAGCCAAAACTAATATTTCAAAATTCAGGTAACTATAGATCCATACAAGTAATCCATCAAGGAATAAAGATGGATAACAGTCTTTTTTTCCTTGTGTCTGGTCTATTATACATTAAAGAGCAATTTCACTGCCAGCCATCTGGAAATCAATGTATTCCAAGCTTTATTTTATGATTACCAACATTCCCCTTCATAACTCATTTCTAATTATAAGCAATAAATCATTCCTTCTTGCTTGTAATTTATAACAGCCAATTAAGGCAAACCTCTTATTTAAATAGCAAATCTAGCTTTAAAACATCACACATTTTGAGGTATGCACAGAACATCTAATCAAGCAGCCGAATGGTAGAACGATGATTTAACGTGGCTTTTGCAGCCACCGAGGAGACACGTGGAAGAACCCGCTCTCCCCTGTGGCCCAGGTACACCAGAACTTTTCAAAACTGAAAGCACAGGTATCATCTGTCTGATTTAATGCAGAAGAGATTGACATGCAGTGATACGTGAGCCAGGACACACCTCAGGGAACCCTGTTGTCAAGGCTTCCCTCTACCATATCAGGAAACGAATAAAGAGCTGTAACAGGAGAAGCAGCTGTAGGTTGGTCTAGTAAGAATTTCTGGATGTTTTCTAATTTCATTTTAGGAAAGAACGCAGCTCTAAATTTAATACTTAAAAAAACAACTCAAGCAGCTTTTCCCGTGCCTGGATTTGCATTCAAGAAACGGACCGGCCTCCTCCTCCACGCCAAAGGACAGCCCTCTTGGCTGCTCTCTGTCGTACGAGGTTTTGCAGGTGTTAGCGTATAGCATGGCACTTGGCACGAGCATGGCCCTCCCTCGGATCACTCCTTCCCATCCCTCATGGCCAGGAGAGGATCAGGCAGAACAAAGCAGTGAAACGGTCTGCAAAGAAAAGGTGTCACCAAATAAATCCAGATTATTCCTTCGGGGAGAAGGCTTTAATGGTGGTTTCATACGGCAACTCTTACTAACAGAAGAACAGCAAAGAAATGTAGTGGAGGATGTCAGATGGGACCAAACAGGGCGGATCCAAAAGCACTGGCAAGGACACGGAGGAGTTTTTACTTGTATTTGTTCTTCAGTGTAGGTCTGAGTAACAGGCAAGTGAGTGCAAACATGAGAGAGAGGCTTCTTATAAATAGCTCTGCTGGGATTTGTCCGTTAGAAAAAAAACCTCACTCTTGTCAGAAAAGTATTTGATACAATTTTGGATACAGAATTTATTACATGAGAAACTGATCTCAGGAACGTGGAAGTGGTTCCCACTGAGATTTTATTTGGTCATCACACAGCTCAAGTCTGTTCCAGCTTCACATCGTGTCATCTGGTAAGCGTTTACAGTAGGAATCAAGGGAACTGGATTTGGAAAATATCCACCACAACTGACCTAAATCTCATCTGACCTGAATAATCAAACTAAATACCAAATTCAAAAGTGGCTAGACAGAAGCAAGGAGAGGGAATTCATCAGCTGCAGGAGTTATCTCATGAGTTTTCTTTCCTCAGCCATACATGAGGGTTACGCACCCCACTTTTTTCTTCCCAAAGAGCAGTGGTGATGGAGGCTATGTGAGCATCCCCTTGTACCAAAGGTGTCAAAACCAAGTGTATGAGCGCTGCAGGCTCCACTGTGTTCCCTTTCCTTTTCAGACAACATTTGTTCCTGAGAGAGCAGCATTTGGAAGTGGGGAATGGAAGATAGCAAGTAAATAAGAAAATCCAAAGAGAACACCTTGGAAGGGCAGCGGCAACCATGTCAGTACTATCTGGCCTTGCCTTTGCCATACAGTTACCCAGACTCATCCCAGAGAGTGGCCTTGGCCGGCACGGTGCTTGACACGTGGTGCTGCAACAACCGCCCGGGTGCGGGTAATGCCGTGTTAGACCCACAGTCACGCCAGGCCACCTTACAACCCTGTGTCATATTCACAACCTGTCTCATCACCGAGGCTTGGCCATATTGCTGCTTCAGGGTCTAAGGGGGTTATGCTACCAGCATCGCTTTATTCCTAAGAGACCAAGCCGAAGAGGTACAGGTGCAGCACCATCTAAGCAAACACATGGCAAGTCTCTATAGATGGATCGTTATTTGTGTAGACCTTGTAGTGATGTGTTCAACAAAAAGTTTCACCACTTGCAAGACTCCTTATCTTCTTTTTATGAGAGATCTAAGTATTATTTATTAATCTTCTCCAAACACAAAGCTCAAAGACATCTTAACATCTGGTTTACTCTCTCAGCAGTGAGAGCAAAACACTCAGAAGAAAATTCAAAAATCGCTGGCTTGATGTTGGTGAAACTTGGGCAATATTTCTGGCAAAAACTTTGGATGAGGATGCAACAGAAAAGCCTGTGCAAAACTGTAAAGGGAGGGAGAAACAGACATCAAAGCCTATAAATTTCATTTTGAAAATAAGGCGTAATTCCTATTATGCCTGTGGATGTATATCTTCTCCATATAAAGTCTTAAAAGCTTTATATAAACTATACTTCTAAGCAAGCTTGTAATTAGCTAGGGGCAGGCTTGGCTCTAATTATATCTTGTAGAGACACACATTATGGAAATACTTACCTAATAACCATAGCGATGCTCTGTTGATGGCTGAAGTCAGGTTACATTGCCATGTAACCACCTGAGTACCTCCTGTCTTGTGTAAACTGGGCTCCCGAATGAAGCCTGTAGGACCGGTCTGTCAGGTCTTCCTCCCAGCTCTGCCATACAGGGTAAGCCAGGCTTCGCTGCCACTGATGCTGTGATGCCCCGCAAGCCTATATCTGGCTTTTTTACTCCTTACAACTACGCTGTGGGATACCTGTTCTCACCTCACCAGGAGATGCTGATACCAAGGGGACTAGGGAACCTCAGAGAGAGAGCCAAAGTTGCACCATTTCAGCAACAGGCAAGATCAGACTGCATCCAGTGCATGAATCGGTCAGATGTCAGCATACACTGTGAACATGTTCACGTTAATCTGTACAGCCTTTTTCAAAGTTAAAATGAAGTTGATCCCACAGTCCATCACAAAAAGCCAACAGGATGCTCTGCTAGAAGAATACCCCTCTAAGTCAAAGTTCCTGTAAATCTGAAAGTTCTTACAGCTCTCTCAGAACTTTGAATCCAACCTCTACTGACATAAGAAAGGTCCAGAAAGTAAACCGTACCCTTTTACTGCAACCTTGGAAGCTGCTTGCATGGCAATCTCTACTTGGGTATAAGCAGGCATGGATAATAAAGTGCAAAAATGGTATAAATCACTGGGAAAATGGCCTTTTACCATCAAATAAGACACAAGTTTAAAAGATGCATTGCTACACACTATGGGCACTTGCTCACACATACTGTCATGTACCAATGAATCACTGAACCGGGTCGCAGAAGCCCTTTGTGTTATAAAAAGCCTGTCTCTTTTGCAATGCATTTGGAACAGATAAATAGACGAGTGTAAAAATGCAGCCACAATTTCTTCTGGAAAGAAAATCCCAAATGGAAATGTTAGGAAGGAAAACAAAATTAACTGCTGTTTTAAAATCTGTGTACAATATGTGCAACTCCTTTCAAGAAATGAGGACACTACTTCTGACGAGCAGACAGCACCATCTTCTCCCATGTCTTGTGTAAGCTCCACGTTGCACATCTGTAATTAAGTTAAGGTTAGCTATTGTAGGGGATCCTACACGTAAAGCAGACTTATTTAATAGTGGTTTGCTTTAATGCGGCTTAATACCAGTGTTAACAGACCCAAATTAACCAACAGAAACCTCATTCAAACTGCAGGGGAGATGCCCCTCACAGCCTCTCGCGCTGGTTTAACTGGATCCATTAGAAAACCTCTCCAGGTGAAGCTGTGCTGTCCGCAGCCGGCTGTATGGGGCCAGTGAACGGGGCAGCTCTACGTGGGCCACCAGTCCCTAATTTGGCTCAGTCAAAACAAGCCAGGTCAGCCTAAGGAGACCTTTGCTAACTATTACCCTTTGAAATTGCTGGAGTTTTTTAAATCAGTTAAAGGGCACTTGCAAAAGCAGGTCAGCCGGCAGATCTGAGGGATGGTGAGAAGTGGCTGAGCTCAGCTGGAAAGACATTTCCCTGACCTTGGCTTGCAGCCCACCCAGATGGCTCCCGACGCCTCCTCTTCACCAAGCCTTCACCTGGACGGGTGGAAGGCTGACCCCAATCTTAAACACTCAGATGGCCGAAACTTCTGTAATGGGGAATTAGTCACTCCTCGTCAAAGCAAAACACAGCAAAGCCCACACGACGATCTGTTTCAAAATCCTTACTCCACCTCATTTTTTTACCCACTCCTTCCAAGAAATTGTGGCCCCCAGTGCTTAGTTCTTTGGCCATCAAAAATCCAGCTTCTGAGAAAGGTCAGCGTAAAAGCCAGGCAAGCAATTCCTACTGCTGAACAACGTCCTTTCCTCCACTTCACTGTAGCTACAGAAGAGCTTTTCTTTTTAAAAGGAAAATTACTGCAGCTACAAGGCTCCATCCGAAAACTGCTTGTGCACATCCTCAATTTTGTGTACACAGAAATCCTGAAAAGCTCTAATGGTTGTGGTTGCCTTTCAGCACTGTGCTGCTCCCTTGACATGTACAGCTAAGGATGAATTTGGGCCATCTGAGAAGGAGTCACATATACGCTGTACAAGCTATATTCCTATCACAATTATTAAGATATGGACTGTGAACAGTAAAAGGAGTTCAACTGGCCGTGAAATGTGCAAATCCTACAATAAATAGATACTTATACACTATCTTATTTATATAAAATTCCTCCTTCCCATCCTGTCATTCATCTTTTGTCACTATATTCTGTAAAGGTTTTCAGACAATTTTTGACATACAACAGATTTTAGTGCTACTCTAGTGAGAATGAGTAAAACGTGAAACAAACACTATCTACCTCAAGTAAATCCCTACTTCTTTCTTTGTACCTAGGAGAGCCTGCACTCAAACCCCATCGTGAAGTAACAATTGTATTGAACAGAGAAGACCGTAAATTCCCACCATAGTTTAAATCCTTCTAAATACTAACCTATGTTTGAAGATTGATAAAAAATGTATTTTCAGGTTAAGCTTCTGCCTTTTTTTTTTTATTTTGAACTTTAACTCCTTGCATTAAAAATTCACAGAAAATAAACCAATATCCCTACAAGACCTGAGCTACTTAAAGTTAAGTGCTAAGAAGTATTGTGTGAGTTGGTATGTACGGACCCTTTCTAGGCTTTGTGCTGCACACATCCCTCTCCAAAGCGAAGGGGCTCCCCTCCGTACACAAAGAGAAGGCTGTTTGGGCTGAAGTCACAACTTCAAAGACCAGTAGCACAAAATTTGCCAACTCGCTTGGCCATTCAAGCAAATGTCAACTGAAACAAAAGCACACCAAGGAAAGTTGTTACAGAATGCCACACTGGGAAAATAATGCAAATTTGTATCGATGATCAACTTAGCTTTAACTAAGTCTAACGAGCAACTTTGATTTTGTTCTTTGTCATCACCACACTAATTTTGCTTTCTAAGTTTGAAACGGCATTTCTGAAGCATCGGCTAAAAAAACCCTCCAGTTTTAAAAAAGTGACACCCCTCCCCTTTTTTTTAAAGAAACATTAGTCTTGAATGCATTAAGTTTAGATTTCCTACATTCTGTACTTGGTCAAAATATGCAGCAAATGCCTAAGTAGCGCTTGCCCCAGTGAGACAACAGTCTGCACAGACTGACTTGTAATACATGTCTGCCCTTCAGCTGTTTAATCTCCATACGCTGTATTTCCTTTATCACCACTACAGCATCATTCCAGTTTGCCTTAGTTTTTTTGTGTCTACAAAGTATCGTGGGAACATCAATACTTGGCAACCTAACACTTGCGTTTTTAGCATGACACCACAGATCTCCGTGTTACTTTGCTCAGTTGGTTAGTAAAATGTTACAGCAAATAAATAGATGCATAAAGTATTTTTTTTAAATGCAATGTAAGTGCCATATTGTAACGTAAACACTTTTCACTGTGCATTTTTTTATGGAAAAAGCTTTTCCGAGTAAACTGTTTTAAAGGAACTGAATCAAATTTAAATACACCCAGAATAGACTTACATTTGGAAATTAGTTTGGTAGCAATTTATGACCCTTTGAAGTGAACTTTCACAGTCTGTCTTAGAGCAAGAACGTATTAGCTCAGAAGTGTAATGTTGTGCCTGGCCTCAATGGGGAAGTTACAGCTGAAGCTCCTCTAAGGTTCTTGTTACCTCTAGGCTTCTGAGTATTAATACCTTAGTTGAAAATCTTAAAAGATGAACAAGAAAGCAGCATAAACTTCATAAACAAAATATATGCTTCTACCATGAACCCGCTTTACACAAAGATGCTAAAACCAATTACCAACAATGGCAAAAGTTGATTCATCCAATACTGAACTTATTTATTGCCTCTGCATCTTCCCATTGAACTACAAAGTCCATGCAAGTAGTCTGAACATTCAAATTCCCCATCCATCTTGCAGGACAAAAGTGAAAAAATACACTTCAGAAACGGCATACAAGTGATGCGGTATTTTTACCAAATGGCAGCACCACGCAGAGAGCCCTGGAGCAGACTTCTCTCATCTCTCGACAAAAGAAACACGGGGAAGTCATTGAGCGAGTGCTGTCCCAGTGGTTCTGCCCTGGGCTTCTGGCCCATCAGTCCTCCTGGCGGCACAACAAGCGTGTTTGGCAAAATGACATTGGAACAGCCCTCCCTCATCTGCCATCCACTGATCCCTGCGATACCTCCATGGCCCCCATTAACAGCTGACAGCATTTAATGCACATTAGCTCAGACACAAAATCATGCCTACAGGGTGTTACAGCTCCCAGGAAGCTCAGGAGCTTGGGATCACCAAACACTTTCCTGTAGACATCACCTAAACAATTTCTCCAAGATGATGCAGGAGATGCCAGGCTGATGCTGACGCCTGACCCACCAAACACAGCTCCATCCTTCTCTCATTTCCTGATATTCAAGAGGACTCCGTCAGAGTGTCCCCAGCTTTAGCAGCAGCATGATGGACACAACCAAAACTGACTGCTCCCAATGCTACCAACGCTGGTGGTATGTGCCTTGGCCAGTAAGCAAGTCCAGGTGTGTACTCTAGCACGACCAGCATTTTTGCAGACAACTTTTGCTTTCCTTTCATGTACACATTTCAACATCACAGTTTAGATAAGATGATGCGCAAGCCCCCTGCATTTTTAAAAGGATAACAAAATCATAAGTTGAGCAGGGGCCTTTAGGAACTAAAAAGTTAGACTCTACGTGTCAAACTGCAACACAAAGTTGGCTTCAGTTCTGACATAAATCGCATGCAAGCCTCACATTTATTAAAAACAGATGAAACAAGTCCCAATTCTTTTTGAATAGCACAACTACCAAAGAGACCTGGTGGAGTTTACAGCAGGAGTTTTAGTTATCTATCACCGCACGTTTAAACTCTTGAGGACTTTGCAATAAATGCTGAATTGAGTTCACCATCAAAAGACAAAATCCATGTTCTATCTGCCAAAACCTTTAGCAGCCTAAACAGAAAATGTCACAATTGATTTTCAGCAACGGTATAGAAATAAAAAACAACATTTTGAAGTCTTTAGGGCATAGACAGATAGACAGATAAACAGCGTGACGGACAGATGGATTTATAGCTATAGGTAATTTTTTACTCCTCCTAAGCAAAAATCAGCCTTCAAATGGATTGATACAGCTAAACAGATTAAGAAAAAAACCCAACTAATGAGTAATTTTATTTTTAAATTCTCTGGTCTGTCAGAACCATCAGCCTAGAGGCATAAAGTGAACACATTTTTTTTCTAAAGCACTACTGTTTTATTTGCATTAAGGTTAAAGAGCTTCCTCTCTCCTTGACTGGTATCAGATATAATAAAACAAAAACATTTGAAAGGAGAAAAAAAAACCCACCCTGAGCTATTAAAAGTGCTGTTTTGGAGGCTCTTTTACTCCCTCTTCATTTCTCTGACAAAGTCACTGTGCTGGTTTTGGCTGGGATAGAGTTAATCTTCTTCACAGTAGCTGGTATGGGGCTATGTTTTGGATTTGTGCTGAAAACAGTGTTGATAACACAGGGATGTTTCAGTCACTGCTGAGCAGTGCTCACACAGAGTCAAGGCCTTTTCTGCTTCTCACCCCACCCCACCAGCGAGCAGGCTGGGGGGCACAAGGAGTTGGGAGGGGACACAGCCGGGACAGCTGACCCCAACTGACCCAAGGGATATCCCGTACCATATGACATCATGCTCAGCACATAAAGCTGGGGGAAGAAGAAGGAAAGGGGGGACGTTCGCAGTGATGGCATTTGTCCTCCCAAGTAACCATTACGCATGATGCAGCCCTGCTTTCCTGGAGATGGCTGAACACCTGCCTGCCCATGGGAAGTAGGGAATGAATTCCTTGTTTTGCCTTGCTTGGGCATGCGGCTTTTGCTTTACCTATTAAACTGTCTTTATCTCAACCCACGAGTTTTCTCACTTTTACCCTCCTGATTCTCTCCCCCATCCCACCATGGGGGGAGTGAGCGAGTGGCTGTGTGGGGCTTAGTCGCCCGCTGGGGTTAAACCATGACAGTCATAAATTACCTTTGGGCTCACTTCGCACCCACAGAACCGGTTAGGGGTAGGTCTGCAGAGCCCCCCGCAAAAATCCCGAGCCCCGTCGCACTTCAGCTGGCTTCAGCTCTCACTGGCCAGGAGATGCGTTTTTTGTGGGAGGACGCAGGGCTGGTATAGTCACAGATTCCCTCTTCTCTCTAAATTTAGCAGGATTTTTAATACTCCTGATTTAAACAGTGCAGTGAAATACAGAGAGAAAGAAATGCAAGCCAATGTCCGTAAAGTCTCAAGGCTGACTGCAAGCATTTACCAAACATACGATATTGGCAAGCAACGGCGGCTGCTGAGCTGATAAGCTGTCTACTGTGCTTACAGACAGGCTCCCACATTTAAAAGGACCAAGAAATAAGCAACTTTATAATACCGCTATAAGGGAATTAATGCTAATATTAGAAAAAGGAGTTTGAATAATCAGGCTCTGCAAAATGCAGTCGTACTAAGCAGCAAGCTGGACCACTTTCAAAATTACCAAGTAACCTGTTTTCATATAACCTTTTCAACATGAACAACTGACCTGCATCCAGGATGACAGTAAATCAGATTTTAGTTTCCCCTCCCGCTTGCTGCTCTAAAAAAAAAGTCAAAGTAACTGTTCCTACTTAAAATGGTAAAATGTCTATGAGAACGGCAAATGGAGTGGGGAAATAATTTGCTGAAGATTTGTTTCTTTAAGACTAAACCCACTTTAACAGGGTCAACAGAAGCAAGAGAGGTCAAGACAACTCCCCTTCGCACCAGGGCGGCTGCTGCAGTTCACAGGCATTTCCCCTCCGTCGCAGGCAGGAGCTTTCGGCTGCCCCCCACCCCAAGGAGCCTGTGACAGCTGAATTCCCTCAGGAGAAACAAACCGGCCCTGGTGATTTACCAACTTCTTTTAGGATGTTTTCAAACCCCACTGCACTTCTACTTGTGTTATTAGTTGAAAAAAAGTCTGAGGGTGCTGACTGCCATGCAGGGAGATGAAAGTGGGCCAGCCCAGCATTCTCCTCTCTCACCCATTACCGACCGGGGTGTGCAGCACCCTCTGGCTCGACACGGTTTAAGCTCACCTCCAGCTACAGAGGACCCACAGGAGTGCGTAAATGCTTCACCATCACCATTTATCTCTTTCTTCAAGTCTATGAGTGCCTTAAGGAACAAATTCAGCCTTAATCTAATCAGATACAGCTCCAAAAAGAGACAAGGATCTTCTTACGTCACTTCAGTATTTGGCCCTCAACCTGTATTTTGACTATGCCGTCTTTAAACATGGCACTCAACCTTACCGCCACCAAGACTTTCCTTCTGCCATCCCACTGAAATTAGCCTTTTCTTCAGTTTCAGCCTAGTTCTGCCATGCCATATGCTGCTGTTTCCCTCATCTACACTCTAAACGCTCGCACGCTCGCGTATGCGTAGACTCCTATCATCACACCACGGGCAGCATTTCAGCATCTCCTCCAGATCATCACCATTTTGTTTCTTGCTGAAATCACCCTAATGACTCAAATTCTCTCATCCGCAGAAGGGAATGGTTCTCCAAGACAGGCCTAATGCCTCCCTAATCTGTCACGTGCTGCTTCTCCAACGCGTAGCCCAAATTGGTCCTTTTGTAGAGCCTCATATCTAATTTGCAGTCCACTATCTCTCTATCTCTTTCAGCCTTATGGCTTTTACAGCTTCTGCTCCCATGTATGTCTGCATTACAGATTATATTTCTTTGGATGCATTAGCCTGGATTTTTTCCAAGATGCTCTTTTTTATTTCCTGCTCTCAGTTATTTTTTTTTTCTTAGTGACACTGCTTTGCACGGCCGTTTTCAGTCTTCTTTGCTGTATGACTCACTTTATTGTCTCCTGCAGATTTCATTAGCACAGTTCTACATCTCGTTATGAAGTAGGACTGGATTTCACACATTGTTCAAGCTTTCCACAAAATATCTTCTTGCAAGTTAGCATCGTCCTCACTGTTTGCTTGGGCAGACATGGTACGCCTCAAAAGGAAAGATCTGGGGGTAAGAGAATCTGCCTAAATAGTCCCAGTTTCCTGAAATGCTATGAGGAAAACGCTAATGGCGTTAGAGAAGCAGGGTATGTTAACACCATTAGGTCCTGGAAGATTTTGGTTTTTCCCATGACCTGTTTTGTTAGGTATTTGAAGGTAACTCCTGCCAGGAACAGATGGTGTTCAAGCAGACAACTGGCAAGGGATCTAGAAGAGTGCACTGAGATGGTGGTGTGCGTAAGTCTGGCCAGTTATCCAACAACCGCTATGAATACAACAGGAGCTGCCAAAAGGCATTGTTTCTGAAAGAAAACGTAGTAAGTAGGACAAATAAACCTGTAGGTGAGGAAATTTAAGAAACTTTCTGACAGAAGGATGGTGCCTTGTCTATTAGCGGCTCCATTTTTGAAGCGTTTGTATCAAATAGTCTATGGATGGTTGGAAGTGAGTAACGCTTTGACACGTGCCTGTATAAAAGGATATGATAATGATCTTTCACAGATGTGATGGCACAATTAAAATAGCGGACAAGAGAAGCACTTTTTGAGAAACACTTAAAAACAAACAAATCTTAATCCTCCACAAAATGCCTTCAAAGTGGCTGAATAAATTTCTTCCAAATTTTTACTCTAATATTATCCTACTTAAGACCAAAGAAAGGACAACATAGGAGACCTTCAAATGAATTACACTATACATTATGCATGTGTTTCGGATAATCCCTGCTAACTGTCCAAAAACATTGAATTTTCAGAAATTGCATACTCCTCCAGCATAAACATTACTAATGATGAAAAATAAAACCAGAAGGGATTCATCTCCTTTCTAATGCTAAATATTGCACAAGTAACTACCATCTATGCAATCTTAATGCTGCCTCAGTACAATTTCCAAAATTGAATACAAAATGGAGAGTAAATTGTTAGAAGATTACTCTTCAAGAGAACTATTTCCAGTAATCCCCTAATAAGACCTGTCACTTTGACCTTCATGCATATTTTGTTAACACCTTCACTTGCTGCAATGTTTGTGTGAGTCTAAGTGCAATGAGGAGCCCATTTAGGAAGAAGTCCCTTGCGCGTTACACCTCAACAAGCCACAAGCTTGAAATACCCATGGAACCATTTAAAATATTTACAGCCACCAAGGTCAAGCCCTGGAGATCCTGGACAGAAATCTATCACACTCTGAGAAATGGAACTATTTCTTTCAAACCTCCCCCCCTCAAAAAAGTATGTTTAACAAAGACCTAAAAGCATTGTTTTAAGCAAACCCTGCAAATACAGGGAAACTCATATAGACTGTGTTTTCTCTGTCCATACCTCACCTCTCTGCAACATACAAATAACATTAATCTTTACAATGTCCCCTATAAAATCTAGATGTGAGGGGTCCTAACCACAAGATTTCATGCCTTTATTTTGAATTACTGTGTTTGTGGGGAGCAGAGGATGCTGCAGGTGGGAAGCCAGAGACAGCATTACAATTCCAAGTGCCAAACACTGCAGCAGAAAAGCCCCATAAAGATGTTTACCAAAGATAGCCCTGATACACTATTACTCATCAGGGGACGGTAGGGCCAGAGCAGCTGCTGCACTTCAGATCCTGATGTAATTCATAGTACCATTGCAGGAGCTCCATTAAATGTCCTGAGGTTTCATCACCCCTTGTACACCAGCTCCATATTTCTCTCACATCAGTGCATGTATCTACCATTTAATGCACATATAGGCTGCTACACATTTTGGAACATCGCAATTAATTTAGAATTCATTTTTTGCCCCTAAAACATCCCTCCTTGGTACATGATCTTTAAATGATTTTGGTTAGGGTACCGTAAGCATGGTCAGATGATTTTGATTACGGTATGACATTTTCATAATCCAGTAATTCAGGGAAAGTTCTAGTTTTCTGTAGGTACCATTTTGAAAAAAGTTGTTTGCTCTGTTCCTCCCGCTTATACCATATTCCTTCTCATTCTAACCAACAACTGAATGCTATGGAAGAGCTACAAAGCCCACAAAAAGATACTTGCATAACCATTAACTAAATGTTCACTGCGATCAAGGCAATAATTAAAAACAATTAAAAACAAGTCACAGGCTGACCCAGCATCAGTCTCAACCCTTTCAGGCAATGAGAACCATCACTAAAAGTGACAACTTTCTGGCTCATCAGGACACTGGCAAAAAAAAGGCCCAAAGAAATCTTGTAGTTTTTTTAACAAGATCCTACTCTATCTCACAAGTGAGGTTTTCCACTGCCAGATGGTCGATAGGAATGCTAATGGAAAGAGTTGAAGCCAAAATAAATCTGCCACTTTTAATCAATCACAGACAACTGTGTCATCAATAAGCAACTCGTGTTATGACAAACTCCCTTTGGTTCGCTACAAGCAAAGTTGATAAAACACATCACACCTGCGTATTCATTGCTGATATTGGGCAACTTTAACGTAGGCATTTTTGAGGGTTAAAGATTATTCTTTCCCTAGCAATGCTGTGATTTTGGATTCACTCTGAAAAATTGCTCAAAAGAACAACAGTTTCTAAATGTTAGAAGCTATTTAGATAGTAGCTCAGTTGGGGAAAAAAAAGCCACCAAAAAAAACCCCCAAAACCTCCAAAAATGCTCTTAAATCAGCTACTGCATAACAGAAATTCACTCCTTATTTTCAAGTCTTTGCCTACACATACAAAGTACACTCTCCAATGTATGGAAAAGATAATTACAAAAGGATAAGTATGCGACAGGCTGACAGTCCATCCATCTCTCTCACTCCACTCCAGCCCTTCCAAATGTCCAGGGACCACAAAATCCGACAGAGGTAGAAGTCACAAAAATAACCAAGTTCCTATGGTCTTTGTGAAAATCAGAAGTAGGAAGAGGAGACCCAAAAGAGTTCCACCACCAAAGGGGAAAGAGTTGACCACGTCCCATGCAGGTATCAGCTGGCCAACAGCTACGTGGCTCGCACCAGAAAACCCATCTCTGCTTGCAGGAAAGGCTCACAGAGGAGAGCTGGGGCTCTTGCTCCAGGGGCAGAAGGGAATGACCAAGGGAAAGAAGATAGCAATCAATAGAAAACTAGACTTTGCCAGTTCCACTGCTCATGGCACCGGTTGCTTTATAACCATATTTTTAACAGAGGCTTCCAAATCCCGTGACACAGCCTCGGTAAGAATTGTGCCTTTTTTCTTTCACTGACTATTGTCCATCAGTGTTTCGAAATATAATTGCAAAACCAAGACTCTACGATTAGGCTAAGGAAATCTAATATTTTCCCAATTTAGAGGCAATATGGCATTCAGCTGCTTGAAAGAAAAAAGAATAAATTACAATAGTTACTACAGCACAAGAGAAAGCAAGTCATTCTGAATCTACTTATGGAGACACAGGAAATTATAATTAGCCCAAACTTCATAACTTGTCTATCAGAATAGCAATAAATACATTATTGAAGATGCTTCTCCCTCCTCACCAAATTACAAACTCCCGGGATCTAACTTACAAAGACCAGAAGTCAACACAAAAAACTTTCAGGCTGGTTTTGCGACTCTCACTGGGCAAAATCATGCCGACACACACTCCTTTGCCTTCATCACCCAGCTGAGAGAGATGACACCTCTGTAACGCTGAGCATCGGATACGAAGCAGTCACATTTTGCTTGGGTTTTTTTGCTTAGTTTTTTGGCATCCATCCAACTGCAACTGCTGGACAGGATCACTGGAACAGCATGATCACCCTTCAATATCATTTTGAAAGAATATCAAACTGTGTGTGCACACAGACAACACTGTTGATCCATTTTATGAAATAATGAATGCCAGGATGAGTATCCCAATATCTTCAAAATTTAAAACCAGCAATTTTTATTCCAGGAATAATACTCTGAAAGATAATACATTAGGGTTATTACAGACTGCTGCAGCATCATAGATTAGTCTCATAGTATTGATCTTCAGGAGACCAAATGGCAGATATGTGAATGTTCCCTACAGTTTCATCAGTGACCACCTTTCTATGTTTTTGATTTTTTTTTTCTCCATTTTCCTATTTAATCTTTTTTTGTGCTTTTGAGGTTCAAAGGAAAACACAGCTATTTTTCCTTTTCATGCAAAATGAAAGGTTCTTTTTCTAGATTTTGAGAAAGACTGCAGTCAAAACAGTACCTAAGAGCCTAAGTTAGACAGACAGACAATAAATAATACTGAGATACACTTGATAAGAGCTAAAGAAAAGCAATATCATTAAACACAAGGGTGATGCCCATCCTAAAAAATATTGCACAAAAGAAAAAAGGAAAGTATTTGCAGCAATAGCGATAGACAGCATGTTTAGTAACTTATCAGGGAAAGCTGTAGCACAAATTGGCAAAAATTCAAATGTTCTTAAGTAGATTGTTTTACCATTTCCTTCCAAAAGCGTGCACAAAGCCTGAGAACACAGACTCAGTCAACGACCTGCCTCGTTAGGGACCGAGTCTCAGAATTCTTTGTGGTGCCTGCATACATACCAAAATACACATTGCTCCGCCGTTTGACAGTGTGAACCAAAGTCCACTGAGGTCAGTGGGACAAAATCCAGCCCTAGGTATGTTACGGTACAGAAAAGCTTAAGGTGAGCCATTAATAGACTTGGGTGATTGAAATCACGCACTTAAAGCATTCCCTATCTCATCTTAATGACATTTTTAAAGCAGCTATGCTTAAATTCCTCTTTAAAAACTCTCTTGAATATTAGTGCTTCTACAGCTCCTGGCTTTGACCCTTCGGTTATGGTGGTAAACTGAGAGTGTTTAAATCATTTCAGATTTACCCTATTAAGTGAATTTAAACTGGAAGCTGGCCAGGTATCTCTGGAGCTGTGATGTGGAGCACGGCGCAAAGGCAAGAGGAGCTCTGCCGTTGAGAGCGCTTTAGTAAAAGATAAGTCTTCCAATAAAAGCCTGAAAATCTTGATCAACCTTTAAAATTACTTGAAAGCAGAGCCTAATACGGGTACCCTCAGCTCCACCATGTCTCCCGCAGTGTACGCCCAGCACCCTGCCCAGCCCCGCCAACAGCACCACAAACATCAGCTCTTAAAACTGTGGTCTGTAGAGAGGTAGGCCATTAAAGGTCTTGATTACTGTGCTAGAAAAGGTCTTAGCTATTTCATTTGCTCTAAAATGGGTTTTAAAATGAAATCAGCAGATATTGAAATTTAAAAGAGAGGGAAAGTAATTCAGACAAAAATGCATCTGTTACTGTGGCTGGCCTCTTGCAAGTACTCTGCAAAAACCATCTTAAATCTGGACTTCCCTGAGTTGCAAATCTTATCAGCAAATGCTGAACCATAAACTTGAGCTTTCTAGTGTCTGGTCTTCACCGAAAAGTTAATAGAACGCTGTGTTTAATACCTGTGAGCTACTAAGTAGCAACAAAATAATGAATATATACTATACTGCAAGCCCACTCAAGGCCTTGGATCTCAGGATTTCCTACTGCTTCATAATTTAAGACCTCCTTACGTTTTAAGGAGTAATTTTAAATTGCAACCCAAAGCTAATAGAAAACTACAGCCTAGTAATCATGGGATCTTAGAAATGTTCTCTGTCAATCCTCTCAATGAGATAGAAAGAAACGCGTAAAACCTGCATTTTCCTTAAACAGCTATTTAAAGAACTTTTTCTGTAAAACTTGTGGTTTTATATATATATACATGTGTATATATATATACAGACATATATATACACATAGATATAAAAAATCCAGAACCTGAAGACTACCATGTGCTGAAAGACAAACTTTTGATGTGATTTAATTATATTTGTATTTTCCGTAGTTGAAAAAAATACGAGTTATTTATTCACTCCTGGATAAAATACAGGAACCACCTGAAAAATGTTGATTCAGTAAAACCAGCAAATCTTCCAAACACGTTTGGGCAAATGAATCCTGGGGCCAGGTTTCCCATCCATCACGCTGGGAGCCGTGCATTGTTTTTCCAAGGCAGGGTTTGAGGTGGCAAGCCTGACCTTACAGCCATCGCGGCATTGTTGGTGCCAGCGGGTGAAGGCTCCGGAGCAGGAGCAGGCTGCTGCCGCCTGATAAATCACTCCTAAACACAATGGGACTCTGGGAGACAATGGTGTCTACGGTTCCTTTTGATGTTAAGGGTTTTTCTAATCTCTTCAGGTTAGATTAAGAGAGAGGCAGCCAGGGTCGGCAAAGGTCAGCGAGATGAGGTTAATTTTTACAGAAACCTTTCCCTTCCAGCCAAGACCTCTCTAGCTAGTCGGTCACTTGCTAGTCAGTTATTTTGCATTATACAGAATTTATGATTTCTTATGGCTTACACACACACTTTACATTGGACTCAGTTCACTGGTTGCAAAAAAACCCCCAGACCCCAGTGGCTTTAAATCCTTAATTAGCTCTTTCTTTTCCTTTTCTTCCCTTCATGCTTCCCCTCCCTCTGTTTTTTTTTAATAGAACAGAATTAAGTATTGTCGTTTCATGCTTTTAGAGTTGATGAATCAGTATTTAGGTTTATTTTTGTGAAATGTATGACGCAGTCTATCTGAGCCATACCAGATCAATGTATGTAATCCAGTTAAACCAAATTATTTCATTACCCCAGTGCTCTGCTGGTGAAAAGGAACAAGAATATTTTAAGAAATAACAGGAAAATGGAAATATGGATGCATGGATAAAAAGTATTTATATTCCTACAGGGATTTAAGGAAATTTAAGGTATACGTGCTCTGAACTTTTCCGATGATGAGACTGAAGCTTTTTCAGCAAGATTCTCTCTTATAGTTTTGGAGTATATATGTTCTGACTTTAAAATACATTATATAAAATCTGACAGTAAGGCCCAATAATTTTTTATATTCCAGATCGCCCAAAGGTCAAATACACATTTGGACTGGACCAGGTTGTAGGCAAAGAAAGCTCTTATGTCACCAGTGTGTTTAGAAGATTTGAAGAGGTATGGCAGAGGCGGGATCACAAATGAACACATCAGCAAAAGTAGGTTTTTTGCACTGCCACATCACTGAGAACCATTAATGATCCTAATCCCCCGGACACCGTCCAGAGGAGGAAGAAGAGGAGGAGCAAGAGGAGGAGGAGGAGGAGAGACCCCAGAAGGTACAGCCTGATGTAGGAATACCCAGAGAAAGCTCGCAGGAGGCATCCATCACCAACATGAGCAACCCAAACTGCTCTCCTACCCACCTTGTTCCACAAACAACCTACATAAGGGAGTTCACCTTTCTTCTACTCTGTTGCTATCAAATTTTTTCTGTAATATTTCAAAAGGTATGAATAAAGTGCAAACATGTTTAAGATGTGCTATATTTGCATATCAATTTTTTAAGCCAATATTGCTTGTACACAGTTCATTTGGCAGGAAATGGAAAAAGAACAAGTGTCTAAATCACCTTCCTCTAAGTAGCACATTTAGGCACAGAATTAACCCTTAAATTGACTTACTAAAGCCCAAACTGGAAGGGCCCGTCTCTGTCTCCAGGAGCCGGGCAGCAGGTGATGCCGCCTTGTAATAACCAGTCCTATGTTTTAAAACACCCTGATTTCTGTCTTGCTTCTCTTCATCTAATAATTTGATTCACTGTTGACTTTAATCTCTGTTATTAATTCATCAGATGACTGATTGATTCAACTACAGCTTTAATCTGGCGATTGTCTCGCTCAACTTCAGCAACAATAGTTTTAGTTACGACTCCAAATTATTTTGTTTCTTTATTGCTGCATGATAAAATCTATGCAGAAGTGTACAAAGCTATTTTTCTGTTAAAACTACCATGTCACCACTGTAGACAGGCAAAGATAACCTTAAAAAATAAATGTGCCAGCCACTTCATTCCGCTTCCAAATTTGTATGCGTGTCCTTCATACTTCAGACCTCAAAACACTCAGATTAAATATGTTGATAACTTCTTAAAAGAACACTATGCTGTAAAGTAGCATATATTTCTTTCACATAAATACCACATTTAAAACTGTTTCTGAATAAAGAGACAACAGACTATTAAATACATGCCCAACACTTCTATTCTGTATGGGACCTGAGAGTGCTCTCAATGTCCAAGCATCTTCCAGTGCTCCAATTCAGCAAGGTGGCACTCAACTCTGAATATCAATACAGATTTCAAATCATCGCACCATGTCACGCTGCAGGCTGTACCAGCCTCATTGCATCCTCTCCCGGCCAGCTATCACAGTCCTGCTTGAACGGAAAGATTTCAAATCGTCTACAGTTTTTGCAGCTGCTGAGCCAGGCGATGCCTTGAAAGAGCACTTGGTGTGAGAGGTTCTCCACTTCCATGTGCACTTGGGAGATGGACTGCAGGTCCTGAGGTCCATACACGCTATACTCTACTCTGTACCATCCCATCCAACCTCTGTAGCAGCACAGGTTTCTTTTCAAGTGTAAAATATGGGGGGAGAGGAAAATGTATGTAAAAGCCGGTGGTCTCCTCCCTTACTTCTTTTTGGGTCACAAGGAAGGGGTCTGTATGACAGAAGAGAAGGAGATGGGCTGCCCTAGAGCGGGTGGGGAAGTTACCTTGGTTCCCGCGTATCTTAAACATGGCAATGGGTTTGTTCAATCTATGGTGTTGCATTGGAGGAAGGGGAAAATGCTGGGCAGAAATTTCTGACTCACAATAAATTAGAAATTCAACAACAGAAGAAAAAGTTAAATTTACTGCATGTAACTTCCAAAACCACATTTTCAAGTCATCTTAGCACATTTCATCTTATATTGTGTAACAATTGCAGCAAGGTACAACTGAAATCAGTCAGCACGCCAGAAGCATCACTGGGTAATGGAACAGCACTTACATAAATGACTAAGTTACAGTACACTGCCCAATTTAAAACTAATTATGTAGATGCTGTTAAATATCATGCGAACAAACAGTACTTCAAGTTTTGCAACAAACTGCTGTAACTTTCCAATACTTTACCCAGCCATGGTGAAAGAACTGCAGTCATAACCACATAATGATTGCCAGCTCTCCGGTCTGGCAATACATGCAAACATCAAGAAACAAGAAGCTTCATGTGTCTGCTCTCCTAGTTTGGGTATTAGTCTTGGTAAAATAACATATGCCATATTGTAGTGAGAAAAAGTTATTTTTTTGTTTGTTTTGTTCCATTTCCTTCAACATTTAACAGATATTCACTGAAGATTCAACTTTATTTGCAAATCTAACACGCATCAGACAATACACTTCCCCGGTTTATACTAAAAAAATGAGCAGATATATACTGTAAAGATCAACAAGCAGACCCTGCCAGAGTAGGGTCAAAGGAAAATGAATTCCGAAACCAACCATTTTCCACCCGTGAAAACACAAAGAAAGAAATCGGAAAAATCTACAGACTGAGAACGAGCATTTCACAGCGCTGAAGCACTCCCAGCCACGACAGCAGGACAGGCACCGCTGGGGTTTGACAACAAGAGCCATAAACACTTCCTATTTCTTTGTTTCTTCCCACTCCCCTCGCCCCCCACACCACATATAACTGGTTTTGCTAACACGCTATTAAAGTTCAAGAGACGGCGCATACATACTTGTGTTCAGTCTCCCATTAGACCCACTGAGTGTAATTTGGAAGAAAAAAGCTCGCACATCATTTTCTTATAACCAACCTGAAAATGAGAACATACATAAACAAGGCACTCGCAATCCAACTGTCACACAAAATTATCTTCTGGGCTAAAATTGCTCCTATTTGGTCTTAAAATGCAAGATGAAATTATTTCAGACAGTCACAAAAATCTCCTCTGCATTTTTGTGCTGCCCAGCCGACCTCCCCTGGAATCCGACAAGGAGACGATTTTCTTGAGTGGGAGGCGGAAAAGCAATATCCAATTTATATTAAACAAACAAGAAGGCTGCTGTAAAAATAAGGAGACTTGACCTGGGTCTGGGCCACGAGGTCGAGCCAGATCAATGCCTTTTTAGTTTTAAATTGAAGGCATTCTAATCATTTGGGGTAAATGGAACTGAGCACTGGATTTGGCAGATGCTTGTTATTGCTGAAACACTCGCACAAGCCTAGATGTGTCCTCACCCAGTCTTGAAGGGTTTATTTATACATATTTCTCAAAGGTTCTCCTAAGTCCAAATAAATGACAGCTCAGGAACACTCCTCTGCAGCAGACCATGTTCCCTTATCCTTACACTAAACCATATTTTGACAACATTAAATGCCTGTACTATAAAATTTGAATGCTTTTAATGAATGATGTACAACTTGAGATGATTTGCAGCATCACTGAACTTACAGAATTTGGTACAGTTCACATCGAGAAGGCTTCTTTACACTATTTCTCCTATTATTAAGCTATTCCAGGGGCATTTTCCTCCAATTATATTTTACAGAGTGAAAATACAGGTGGGTTAGTTGCCATACTGAAATTTTGGCATTTTATTCCAGTACTCAAAAACTAATTCCAGTACTCAAAAACTAATGAATCCAAAACTGGGATTCTTAGGAATAATACTCCATTTTCATAACATAACAAGCTAGAAAACCTTTGTTTCTCTTAACTCACTGGTAGAACAGGCATGAAAGGGGGAAACGATGCTGTAATTCACCTCCTGCAGGAGGAAGGAAAGGATCGGAGGATGAAGGAGGAAGGAATAAGCTTTTTGGTAATCTCACCCTAACGAAGCGATGCTGCGTGACAGAAAAGTGCAGAGCTGCTGGAGTAACTGCTGAAATCACTTAGGAGGCAGAAGCAGCTCCTGCAGCAGCAGCACGAATGCACCCAGACCCTGCAGGCTGGGGCTGCGAGCTGTGCCAGGTGATGGCTGGAAAGGAGCTCCTTCCTCAATGGCACAGAGCACAACCATGCAAAACACTATCCATACGTGTTTCAGAGTTCAGTGCAGCTGTATTTTCAGGGGTATCAAGCCCATCTGATGTGAAAGAAAAATGCTGTCGTTGGTATCAGGGGAAACATTTTCAAAATAGCCTGAGTAATCAGAAAAACCGTCAAATCCTGACAAACACCTGCCAGCTTCTGGAAGGATGGTTTTGGGGAACTGGTTTTTCTTTTTTTTTCCTTTTTGGGAAAAAAAAAAATCTTTCCCCATCCTTCTGTCCTATCTCAGTGTCAAGAGAAATGAACTTGAGGGTAATGAATTTGAGGGTAAAGGGATAACCTGCCGCACCGCTCCCCAGACAGCGCGCTGGTTGCTGCCTCCCAAGCCTTTCAGTGGCGTTTGCTTAACTCTGCATCTGCTCAGGAGCATGGTGCTATGCGCAGAAGCAATGCATTTTTCCTCCTGTGTCCTCACTGAATGAAGAAGGAAAGGCTGCTGGTCATCACATTTTAGCATTCAGAAGTTAAAAACACACACTCATTTTGATGGTTGGACTAGATGATCTTAGACGTCTTTTCCAACTTCAATGATTCTATTCTATTCTAAAACATGTTGGGTTAGATACATTTCTTTCCAGTTCTTGCCTCTGATTTATCTCCTTATTACAAATAGCTTCTTAGCTCATATGAACAGCAGTAACCTGCAGCATTAGCCAGGTTACAACATTACTACAGGCTTTACTAGATCAACTGTGAACAAGTAAATGCACGTGTCAGCTCTTTTCAAGGTCATTCGTAAAGCTCTCCCCCGTACAGCTAACTTTAATAAGGAGATGCATGACTTGAAAAGCAGAACCTTGGAAGTCTTGAATTCATTTTTTCTTGGCTTTGCTTTTTGTAAATAAAATACTAAACATAATTTGTATAAGCTTGTCCCTCTAAAAGTTACAAGACTGGAAAATACTGGCAAGATTTATTTTAAGTGGAGGTACTTATCAAATGTCACCGTTTTCCTGTTCAAAATGACTAATCATTTTGATTAACCTTTGATTTAAATGATTATATACCACAGCAAAGCACAAACACACATAAAATTATACTCCAAAGAAATTCTCAAAGCGCAGATCACATAAGAAAACAGTTATGTCAAAGTGGTTAGAGAATTTATTTACCACGTACATAATATTCAAACCAAAAGCTGACTCCACATGCTCAACGGGAAGGCTCCCACCACACGTACATTCATACCCAGGAATCACAGTCTAGTTAATCCCGCAGCCAACAGGAGACTGCTTCCAGAGGAAAGACCAAAAATACCAACTAAATAATAATTAAGCTACAGAAGAAACTCCTAACTACCATCTCAACAAGTACTCCCAGTATCTTCTGTAAGGAATTTTATTCCAGGTGGGAAATTGGTGCTAGTGCGTTAGTCACATATAAAAAGAAGGCCTGAAGCAGCACAAGACAAGAAATAAAATTTAATATCTCATTTTGAGTAAATACATATGAATTCCAAACCATGCAACAGACTTCAAAGCAGAAAGAGAAAAACAGGATATCGAAGGTAAATTAGACAAAGAGCTGAAGGCAATTGTGAAAAATAAAAATATATGGTGGAAAATTAAAGCATATAAAACCACTCTTAAGATCCCATCTCAAAGGGCCAATTTGTACAGAGAATGCATACCACCAAAGTTAGCATGGAAAAGACTCTCTCTCAAAAGCTTCATATCTGCCAAACACGGGGACTTCAGACACCCAGGAATCCCTTGGATTATTCAAGCTAAGCTTCGTTTCACGCTGTTTTGGATTGATCTAAGTACTCTGGAAAACATGAGCTCACGCTCCTCCCCTCCACAAATACCAGTTTCATAATGTAAAATAAACTAAAAACGTTGTACATTAAAAAACCCATTTGCTTTGGGTTTATAAAAATAAATTATAAGTCATGGCCAATGTAGAATAAGTATTCAGGACAATCAGACTTGTAGCTGAGTTAGGAGCACCCAGCCAGGACGCAGCACGGCACTCAGCACAACACCTCCACCCGCCGAAACAGTAAAACGACAACTAAAGGGATTATCATGATCAATAATCCTGGATGTGAGGGCATCAGGTGGTTTGGGGCTTCTTCCCTCCTTACTCCCCAGGAGAAAGAAATCCAGATTCTGCTGGACACCAGATTCTGCAGCATCAACAAATGAAGAGAAAGTTTTCAGGCTGGGTGTGATAAACAGCACCCCATGCTCCCTCTCTCCCACAACTTTACCAAAAATAATCTGGCAAAGCCAATGAGATCAAAACAAACTTCAACCTTACGGAGTAACATGCACATCCTGGACACCAGAAAGGGCCAAATGAGGGTCGGAGCTGGGGGGAGCCAGGGGCGATGCTCCCAACGCCTCGCCATGGGGAGCTGACTCTGTCTCCCCAGGCTCCGTCCGCAGCGTGGGATCGTCAGGCTCCTCCAAAGCACATAAATTAGGCTTCTGCCCATATTTTAACCCCTTGGGGGAATCTGATTCCAATTAGAGCCAAGAAAGTACCAAGTAATTTATCAGGTTAAATGAGATGCCGAATGCTAGGCTGTAGAAAAGTATTACATACATTCTCCCAAATAATAAAGGGGATTTTTCTGGCGTCGTGACACCCATTGAAAAGCCAACAAAAATGCAGCTGGAGCAGATGCTAATTGAAAGTGTCCTTCCCAGGGCAGGAACTTGAGCAGCAGAACAAGTCCCTGGTCCTGCAAACGCACAGTTCGCAACATCCAGATGCCGTGGCTCCGAGGCACAGATGGAGCCATGTGCCAACATGTACAAGCAAAACGGATGGTCGATAAATACAAGTGAGACCACGGAGAGAATTTGGAGGTGAATTTCCAAATCTAATCAAATTTGAGATCTCTACCATGGGCTTTTGTCATACTCGTAGCAAGCATGATTTGGTTTTCTATTATATATTCATATGCTTCCATTCAGAACAACCTTGTTTCATTACAACGGATTCAGCTGTGCTTCACAGTCCTGCTTCATTTCTCCCAAGGCAAATTCTTCAGGAGATTAACCTGACACATTTATTCCCCCGATAATATATCCTGTCTTTTCTGATATCATTACCAATTTCAAGCACATAGCAATAAATAGGCTTAAAATTTTTAAAAAGTAGTGACTTGAAAGCTTTCTTGTTCCCACATTTTCCTGGCACAACACATTTCACTTCACAAGTAATGTTGTAAGATTCAGCTCAAGTAAATATAAAATAAATTATTAAGCTTCTAACCAAAAGCTTCCAGACCAAAAACCCCTCTTTATTGGACTCGAAGAGCTCCAGCGCACAGCACAGCTCTCACTGGAGTTCAGGTTTTAAGTAGCTCAAAGTGGCAATTGTTCTTTTCTAGGAGTTCAACATATTATTCTTATGCTTCATATGCACAGAAGACATTAGTGAAGATAAACTGTGCAACTGGTAATTGAAATTAAAGCTGCAACATCTATTATGGTAACATCCACTGTGCCACATCTCTAACACACAGAGAATGAAACGGCTTTTGCTTATGAAACACCAATCGTGATACCCACCGGAACAAAAATGCATTAAGAAATGTAATGAAATACACTTACACAACATAAAATTTTCTAAAATTACTTACATTGTCATTACCAGTCCTCTACCATCTTGACACATACAATAAGTAAAACCCCAGTATAATTCTGGGAGATGTGTCTGAGAAAAGCATGTCTTTTTCTAAAACTCAAAAAGTTGCACAGCATTCGCGGTAAAGAAACTTGCTCAAAAATCCAGTTTGCTTCTGAAAATATTGATGTATATAATGCCTACTCAGATAAAAAGAAGACATCTGCATGATCTGTGGAAGAATTCTTTGAAGGTACCTTCCTAACAAGATTTCAGAAAATACCAAACATTCTGAGATTTCAAAATCGGGATTTTTTATGAAATAATATAATATGTAGATAAACTATATCGTCTTTGGAATCCAAGTAAACATTAAGTGATTATAGTAGCAATAAAGCTATATTAAAAGGGCCACCAACTGAAAGAATATCCAGTTCAAGCACACTCCTGGGACCATGCTTAGCATTCCAGCTCTTTATAAATTTCTTGCAAATCAACAACTTTTTACAAGACTGTAAAATTTGCTTATCATTATCGCATCAGTAAACAAAAGCTTTTCCAATATTTTAACTGATTAACACTGTAACTGCTAGTTTATGTCATATTAAAAAAAGAAAAACTACCCAGAGATTGCACCATGTCTGGCTGGGGTAACCATTTTTTAAGAGATAATCTGGAGCCCTCTATGTGGAAATAACAACGCAGAGTATTTTATAGCAAGGGGCAATTAGAAAGATGGAGATGAAGATCAGCCTCCTATTTCCAGGGTGCTACGTACTGCATATGAAGATGATTTCTAAGGCACATGACAAACTTGGCTGCATCATCTGTCCAAACCCGGTGAGGTATGTAAAATCTTGGCTTGCAAAAGGAAAGCAATAAAGATATTTATTTATTTAAAAAAAAAAAATCTACTTTCCTAATTTTATACCTTTACAAGAGTGCTGCTTTAATCACCAAGAACAAGTATTGTTTCCTAGCCTGTAAAGGTCCCTGTAACTTGGTACTGGTACCTTCTAATTGGGATCAGGACTAAATCAGTAGCTCTTCAAAATCTGACTATAACTCAGATGAACTAAAGGACCAGATCAAAGCACGGTTATGCAAGGTGCTACTGCAGTCAAATGCAGCTTACTAAATATGTAAGACATATAAAGATAAACATGCAGGACTGTAAATCACTACAAACCAAAACGGTTAGCAAGATCTCTGCAAATGCCTCCTGGATAAAGATACATTATGTGCTTCATTCATTTTCTAATGAGCAATGTTCAGGGTTTTTATTATTATTAATTGCATATAAATTACCATGATTTTTGTATCACTGGGAAAGTATTTAGCCATTCACCTCTCAGAGGAACAATGCTGAACAAAGGCAATGAATGCACGGCATATAAGAACAATGCAGAACACAGAAATTTATGCATGCCATTTAAAAGGCATGGCATTTAGACTACCAGCAAAAAAATTAAAAGTATGTCATAAATCTTTAATTGTAAGAAAAAAAAAAGTCCAACTAATGGTGTGCCAAGTCCTTGATATTATTTAAGCAAGAACATTGCCTGCTTCTGGAGTGCAAAATCTCCTCAACTCACCTATCTGCATGTATCCCCAACCTCTGAAGTGTTCTGCTGCAAAATTCATTGTATCCGAGATCTGCTAATCATCATCATGAAACTCTGTTACGCATTTTAAGGATGTACTTTAGGTTCTCAAGAGGAAAAATAAACATGTTTTATTAGCTGCTTTTGGAAAATACTGATTTGTATTTATTTAGAAACCTTTTCAAGTTGTACCACTGTTAAATTAAATATTTATGGCGTGATTTTCCAAAGAGTTTAACACCTGTTAAGAGTTTAACGTGCTGACTTCAACAGGAGCTCCAAGTGCCCAACATTTCTGCAAAGCTCAGAAGTGACAAGGTTCAGACGTGGTGAAGCAGCTCGAGCGTGGATGTTACTGCTGAGCTCTCAAATGCAACTGGGATCCCGACCAGCCCCTACTTCCCATCACAGCATTGCATTTCAGACAGCTGAATCGGCCATATTTTACTAGAAATACCAGAAATACAACTCATTAATAGCTGTTAAATCCAAATAAAGCACAGGCTAAATCCTGTTAGTTAATCCGCAATGCATCTTCACTTTCCTTCACTAGTGGAAAACTTATGTGCTTGGGTCATTAGACATCACCTCAAGTAGCAACTTACAGAGGAGACTAAAATCCACAGTGAGTCAAGCACTGGAAAGCAAAGCTGTTGATATTAAGAGTGAGAAGTTGAATGAGGATGAAGCCATCTTGGTAGAATACAGAATAAAGAAGGTACAGCAAAGAAAGAAAAGATGTTTGGTACGCTGCAAAAACCTGTATCCTGGTGACAGTGGCTTTGGCATTTGGCTTCTCAGCCAAAATTGAAGACTCTGCCTCTGGCCTCACCGTCAAATGAAGTCAAGATAAGGGGGTTGGGATAGTCATCCTTATTTTGCTTAGCTTCTGAGGGAAATTACTAACTAACTAACACTTACTAACCCTCCCAGCTTCACGTTTTCAGGTATCCTACATCTCCCGTTCTTGTACAAATAGATGATTTCTGGCCGCCCTCCCACCCTCCCTGGTCCCTTACCCACTCTCGGCTGCAACACATGCCTAAATCTGAACTATGGAGCAAAGGCACCATCTGACATTTCAGAATTAAATACCTAAATTTCCTTGTGGCATCAGGCCTATACTTCTGGAAGCAAAAAACTGTGTATTTTAGGCAGTAAATAAACATATAACATCTAAGTAAGAAATTACTATACATAGGCACGATTCAAATGATCATCTGACATGATTTCATAAAGTGAAGATGAATAAAATAGTTGAATATTGCAGATAGGACACATCAATCTCCTTATACACTTTACAGCACGCTACAAATCTGCCCGGCAAGTCGAATATTTTACTCATTAAAATAGTAGCTTTCATCACACTATAAAACATTTGCAAATGCAGACCAGAAAACCGACAAGCATATTTACTGTAAAGCTTTATATTTGTGTCATCAATTAACAACAAAAGTTTGGAATAAAACTAAAATAAAAGCTAATCAAAACAGTTAGCTGTCAAAACAGATGGGAATTATATTTTTCAAATCAAGCAAAAAGCCAAAGCTTTTGAACATTTAGTGTCACATCAGCTGACACAGACAACTTAGAAAGGAAGGACAGCAAATGTCAGGAGTATATGAAGAAAAGGTGTCCCCGGCTGAGAGATCCACGTTTATGAATTTACATTGATTTTTTTTTTTGGCTTCAGGATGATTAACTTGCACCAAAGCAGACCTCTGATATATGAACTATAAACAAGGTGCCGCCGCAACACTGCAGGCAAAATAAATAAAAACAGAGCCCTGACATTATTTTAGCCTCAAACAAATGTTTCAGTCCCTACATTGTCTGGCTCGGAAAGATACATAGACAGTCTCACAGACAGAGATATAAATGAACAATTGCAGTACCTTTTTCCCACACTGTTTACAGGGTTGGCTATATTCCTACTGGCAATAGATTTTCTTCTTGACAGCTTCTTGGTGTTGGTGCTGTCATCAGTGCTGTCATCCTCTTTCTTTGGTGTGTTACTTCCTTTGCTGTTCAGGTCCCTTAGCACATTATAATTAATTTTACTTGAGATTTTCTTCTGTTCTAACATCTTTTCAATTGCCTCTCCTGCTGTGCTGGCTTGAATTGGCTCCCGCTTCTTTGCAGATTTCTTTGGCTTAATTAAAATATAAAATTAGTGATGTAGATACAAACAAACTTTCCATGAAGCAGAAGGGTGAGCTGCGGCTCAGCAGTCCTGGCTCAGGTGCTGCTGACGCGGGGATGCAGGCGAGGCGGCCGGGCAAAGCCAGCGATCCCCCTCCTGCCACTCAACGGGACCGAGAGGTCTCTCTTCTCCGAGAGATAAGTGTTCGCTTTTTGCCAAATGCCCACACAGTTTATCACAAATTCTTTACTTAGTATTTGTAATGCTGCCAGAGAAGAAACATGGGCCGTTTCTCACGCGTGAAAAAAAAAAGGGAGTGAAGACCTGTTACAGGAACAGGGACCCTGACAGCATCACCCAGCATGGAAATAAGAAATTCCGCTGCTAAAATTGCCTTTAGAGTCAAGCTGGGTCACAACTCCCCTAAGCACTGACAACTCCGTATCGAAACTGCAATGGTATTTTATATCAAGTTCGAATGCGGCATGGGAGAGCATCTGCCCAACTCCTCCTCCACACTGAAAAAGGCCCAGAATATTAGCAGCAGCTTTCTAAGCGTGGACTGGCATGAACGCCAACGGGTAGGAAGCAGGAGGCTGCAGACACACGAGCGCCACGGCAACGTCACCTGCAACTGCCCTTCCCAGGCAGACGCTGCGAGCCCAAGCCCAGCGCTGCGCTGCGGAGGCTGGTGCTGCGCAGCGCCAGCCACAGGGACATGACACCGGAGAACATTTCTAGCCATGTCCAATGCCTGGGTAGGTACGGAAAAAAAAAGAACCTCTGTTCCTCATTCGGGATTTTCCTTTTCAAAGGAGGGTTTTAACACCAAGCTCTGCAGGAGATTTATTTTTTAATGTATAATAGCCCCTCTGTTTACCTACACGGGTCAAGTGCTACCTTGAAATTGGAAAGCACTGTATTAATCAAGTTCTACTCGAGCTGTCAGAAACAATACAGAGTTAGAGAAAAACTCCTGTGTTGTCCGAACAAAAAGGTGGGTGTTTAGGCTACTTGGCGGTGCCAACAAGTTATACAATTTTGAAAATTGCTGGTAGACTGCCACGTCTCCATAAGCGCAGGATGAATGAGAAACTCTGAAGCATAAAACAGTGTTTCATTGTCTGGTTTTGTTTTTATTGTTGAAATACCTAGGGGAAGTAGGAAACTCTGTCTTTCGCATTAGTTGGAAAAAAAGATAGAGGATATACGCACTAAAAACTCACATGGATTTTAGTTGCATGTGGAAGATTTGACTTGTCACTTGCTCAATTACACAAAACACTAATGCCGTAAATCGTGAATATACGCCCAATTAGGCTGCTTTAAACTGCTAAACATGGAGACAGGACATGCCATTTGTTAACATAACTGTCGCATTCTTTATGAAAGGTAGAACAAAATATTCCTTCGAGTGACTCTAACAAGGATCTGTTCAGTTCTTCATAAAGAAATCATTATTGTAAGAGCAAAGAAAGCTACTGAAGTTATGGCAAGTACAAACAAATTCCCCATGCACACGTTAAAAAAAAAAATTAGGCATGTCTTAAGACCTGTATTTAAATAAGCAAGCAATTAGGACAGCAATCATAAATGCAAAGAGCCGGCTCTGACTTTGCCATGCACAGAATTTTCTCACAATAGTCATTTAAAATAAAAGTTTGGGCAAGAAAGTGTTTTACTCACCACCTGAACAATTATAGCCTTGTATTTCAATAACAGGTAGAGATACAATAGCTTTTGCTCGTTTAGTGGTGACCTGTGCCATTATGCCCATACATCCTACATGGAGTTGATCAGCAAATGTAATGAATTTCCAGAACGTTTTCAAACAGACACAATTAGCACACAGTTTAATACCTTGTGTTCCTTATAAATCCCAAGTTCTTTCTCTTTTGCTATTCTTGCTTCCTTTTCTGAAAGATGACAAAAGGGTAACCAGCATGAAGATTACACAGACTGCATATTTCAGCAACACCAGCCAAAAGGAGAATTTCAAACCTATATACTTACCTTTTTGTTCCTTCAAATAATCTGCATTTTCTTTCATCCACAGCTCTGCTTTTATTTGAGCTTCTGTTTCGTTAAGTATATACTAAAAGACAAAAACAAGTTTATCTACTTTCAGAAATCAACTTGAAAACCATAGAGCAAAACTGAACTGAAAAAACACTGGCAAGGTCAATTCACATTCTGTTTTTAAAAATACATTAATAGAAGAAAATATGACTGAGATGTGATAATCAGAGAGCATTTCTAGTAACTTCTAAAGCGGCAAAAAACAACGGCATGTTTTCAAAAAACAGCATTTGGTTTCCAAACTATGATGGGGTGACCAACAACCATCCAGGACTCATTGTACGTGGTCTGTAATTAACCTAAAATGATCCTGGTTTTATGATCTTTTTCAGATGATATGAGAGAGCACCATGACAACACGGTCGTCTGCAAGTAATTCTGCGTGTTGATGGTGGTCTGTAATTCGAAACAGTATGGGAACCATTGCCCTGTGCTACCAAAACAGAACCATGTGTCTTCTGGGTAGGTTTCTGTGAAGGTTTAGGCACAGTTACTGATATTATTAGTTCAATGGCCACATCTGTGTGAACGAAACCCGCTTAGATTGCTGGAGTTTTAGTCTTCTAGATTTTAGAGAGTTGGTTTCAGTAACCACATCTAGGCTTTTTTCAGCTAACTCCACTTAGTCGCGGTAACATCATTAGTAGGCGTGGAGCTGTAAAACACATCTAGAACTATTCAGATGAATTACAGAAATAAACAAACAGGTAGGTAGCAGCCAGGCTAGCAGGTTGGTAGATAAATCTCCTCTTTAATTACTTAAATGTACAAATAAACCCAGTGTTTAGCACGACTGCCCGTGAAACAAAAGTTCTCTACAACTGATGGTGTTTAGGAGTGAAGAACTTCTGCAGAATGGAGACGACAAACTGGGTCATCATTCATGAACAAGACACTTTATTTTTAAGCAGTGGACCCAAGGCTTGTAAAACAATGTTTAAGTGCAAGAAAAACAATTTGAGCTTACTCCATCTTATGGGTTTGAGCATTCAAGATTTTCTCCAAAGTAAAATGCACATATAGGATTTTATGAGAAAAATAACTCCGGTCAAATGAAACTAATGCAGGGAGGAGTCCTTCCTCCAAGGGCGAATGAGGCGAGCAGAGCGCTGTGCAAGTCCTGGTTTATCAGACCAATATTTTCACTCTTTCACCTGCTCCTATTAAAGATGAGCCGTAATAGTAAAACTCGCTTCCTCCTAGCTCAGTTATTCATCCTTCTTATGGTTTTAGAGAGTTCATAATCTTGAGCTTACAATATTACAGTCTATTGCCATGGAAATAAACATGAGGTCATAAAAGCAGAGTTATGACCTCATAACAGAGCCCAGGAGGAGGAGAAAATGTGCTTGTTCTTCCCCTGTGTTTGTTTAAATTATGGACCTGCTATACTGAAAACCTTCAGCCTCCCCGCTCCCTCCCTACCACGTCTGCTCAATTCACAAGACCCCTCCTAACGCCCAGCCGAGCAAAACCCACTTCACAGCTGAAGTCAAGCTGAGCATTTTCCTGCTCCTTCATCCATCGCCAACAGCATTCTGCAGATCAGTAACCCCTATGCAACCTCATCGCTCTCAATGATTTTGTACCCCAAAAGGAGTTTTTAGCATTGGCGTTATCTGTTCAAATTACACTTCAAACCAGCGTGGTGGCTGGAGAGGGCATCAGGCTCAGAGTCAGGAGAGCTGGACTCTGTCGCATGTTCAAGTGTTGACCTGCTGTGTGGCCTTCAACAAGCCATATTCCACAGCTGTCTGTCTGTCGTATTCAGGCTATATGGTAAAGGGTATCTTTCACTGCCACACAAATAATAATAAATCCAGAAAACGTTACAGAAATCTTTGAAAGAACACAGAAGCTGTACATGCAGGTTTTAGAGTTTGGTTTCCATGGCAGCCTTCTATGTTGAATATATCTTAATTAAATAATGAATTTAGAGCTCCACCAAACTTTTAAACATCCTTCTTCAGAATAAAAGACATTCTAAAACATAATTATCCCAGCATGGTAAGAGCGAGCAGCAGCAGCAGTCTCACATATATATAACTTGGGCAAGGAACACCAAATTCACAGGCTTGTGAGAACATTAGTTATGATCTCAGATCACTGAAACCACTCGAACCTCTCTACAGATCAGCGCGAAGAGGCAGTGAGGGGAGAGGATAAACCAGATAAGAACCATTTTGTCTTTCTCAGATATCCAAATGCAGAGACACCCAGGATAAGAGGGCACCTTACCCGATCTATTTCACTGTCATCGATCCCACTCAGATCTAATTCACCGTCTCCTGTATTCTCACCTACAGAAAAGAACACATTTTAATTAAGCGGATGTTTGTTCAAAATCAATCGCAATTCAAGTTCTATGGTAAAGTAACACTTAATGATCGTCCTTCAGAGATTTGCATCCTTCTACACTCATCCAGGAGGTTCAACGTGTTGCTGAGTATTTTCAATACGGGGGTACACGCATGCACAAATTCACCGCACTGAATTCATTCCAAATTCAGGAATTGGTATGGTCCTCTTCAGTACTAAAAATCTGCCGAACACTTCCAGCTGCCTTTTTTTTTCCATTTTCATTTACAGCCACAAGTGTTCACCAGGAAGCTGGGGAAACCATTTTAGGAAGATGACCATTTTTCTTTCATCATAACATGAATTTCTCTGTCAGAGCCTATAGGTCAATGATTCATCCATAAATTGTGACTTAGAAAATATTTTCTGTTTTCAGGGAAGCAGCGTGGACCAGTGAATAACACATCACGCTGACAGTCATACCATGGCTTTCTTCTTGATTCTGATCTACCACTTACCTCGTACCAGTTCCGTAAAAGATGTGTATTAGTTTTCCTATCTGTAAAATGGGAATTATCAAAACAATTCCCAATTTAAAAATAACCTTTAAAAGCTATGGAAGGGTCTAGATAAATGTTAAACAAGAATGACTTTCTGTACTGCAATTTCACTGTAATTTTTCTAGTTTTGTATTTCTTAAGACTTCTTCTGAAAACACATTTTTTAATATTCTACCCATTAAAAACCATAACAGCACAGAACGGAGGCCTAATTTGGGACTGGCACAAAGTACAGCAGCAAAACCTGATTTTCCACATCACATAAATGTACAGTAGTAATACACTGCTAATGTAGTCCAGGTAGAGAAGAAAATAAATTATTCAACCAAGATTTATGCTGGGGAATGAAGCAATCTTCTTTGTCACCTCCATTACATCTAATCAAGACTAGACAAGAGATGACCTAACCAGTTTACCTGCAGAGAAAGTAAACAAATTAAGTTTCAACAATCTGCAATAACGAATTAAAACTGAAATGGTGTAGAACTACTTGGCATCTTCACAGTTCCTGCTCCCCACTCCTGGGGACGTGCCTCCCCACAAACCAAGACCTTCGAATGGTTTGATCCCCCAGTCTGGTGCTTTCTCGCAGAGCAGAGCTCCTGAGCAGCACAGTGCTGGACCGGCGGAGGGGGAAGGCAGCTGCAGCTCTTTGATCCAACCGCAGGTTATGGCAACGCGGAGCCTTAAGGCTTGAGGAGCACCAAATGGTGAAGACAAGCAAAGGTAGGAATTATGAGCATTCCCTGAAGATAAGAATGATGCTCTGCTTGGCAAAACTCAGGTGTTTAAACCAGATGCCTGATGTACGTGAAATCACAGGGTCAGGAATCCAACCAAAACAACTCGTTAGGAAAAAAGGCTGCGCTTCTTGAGGTGGTGCAAAGGGTCTGGCTGCTCAACCCAACAGACATTTACTGATATCAGACACCGAGCGCTCACAAATGCCTTTTCAAAATCCACCTTAAACAACCAACAGAAAGTTTTAAACTCTTTCTATACCAAATCATACGCGAAATGGGTTTCACCCCAAAGAAAATGCCCTCCCACAAGGAACTGCATAACACTGCGCTTTGATTTTCTTCTGAGATTGTCTCATAAACATAGTATCAACTTTACCAGTTCAGATAATCTGATGCTAATATGACTGAAAAGGCCTTAAGGAACATTCCTCATTGCTGTTACATTTAGAAATTAACTGTACTTTAGTCCCAGGCACCAGATTTACTTTACAACCTTTTTCCCCTAAAATACTTTAAAAGTGTAAAAGACTTTATAACAACTATATAATTGTTCAGTACATATGCTTTTCTTCTAGTCTGATCTCTATATAGTGCGATAAGAGCAGAACTTTCTGCACCAGGGCCACCAGCTCCTCGTGCAGGCACCGCGCTACCAGGCAGGCAGGGATGAGACCCAAGGATGTGGCAAAGCACGCCCTGGCTCGAGGCTGGTGAGGAAAAGCGAGGTGACTAAACACATCCCGGTGGTTTGCTGCCTCTTTAATATAACTCACTGGAATTTTTTTAGCAAACCGTAATGATGGAAAGCGCAGAGATACGCCGCATCACCCACGGGAGTCCAGGGTATACTGCAAAACAGCACGACACGTCTCTCCTGCTGGGACCGAGATGTAAATTTCCAGTGAGCAAAATGCTTAAATATTCACCGAGGAAAGGAGTAAATACTGTAGTCTAGTGTCTGAGACGCCTTCCCAGGAGATTGTCCACCTGGGTCCAAGAAGTGTTTCATTACCCAAAATAAAATAGCTCGACAACAGAGTGCCAGAGTGTGCCCAGGCCAGAAGAACCTGTCTCCAGGTCAGAAGGAGTTTGTGCAGAAATGGGACTCGAAATGGGTCTCCCATAATCCGGAGAAGCGCTTTAACCACCAACTTGTAGGACAGAAGGGGGGATGGCCTCCCCCTTCTTTGTGTTATCTACCTTTTGTTTCCTCAAGGTTTGGGGGGAAAAAAACCCAACTTTCAATGTGGTTTATCTGAGCGAATAAAGGATTCTTTTTTTTTTTCATATTCATTGCATCAGGTAAACTAAAATGTCAACTATCTACACAGGCTTGGAATTAGGGACAAAGAAAAAGGGAGCCAACCTCAAAAATCACTAGTAAGTTCTGAAAATTTCGGGCTATAAAATCAAAATTTGGAAGTGCAGACAGAACTACTCAAGTCACTGCTCAACTTTACATAAAATTGCATCCTAAAATTATTTGCTGTAAAAACTGCCACAGCATCTTAAGAACAATAAGAATATCCCACTGAACTCAAGCTGCCGCTGCTTTTATTCATCATTAACACCTCGCTCCTCCTATACCCTGCTATATTTTTGGATCGGAGGTTTAAAATTTAATATGTCACAGTACAGTAGGTGTCTGTTCCCTTATACAGCCCTAATATGCCAGACTGAAAATGATGTAATTTCAGGCACCATGAACAATTTCACATGTCATTTTAAATATAACTTGCTACTGAATTAGGTGCCAGTTTTTCTCATTGGATCAATTAGCAACGGGGACGGAAAACTCATTCTCCAACTGGTAAATTGCAGACAAGAATCCAGAAGCAAGTTATACGTAATAAGCATTTCTTAGACCCCATAATGGCAGTAGAGGGAGTAATTGCAGGATATCCCTCTGCCTGCAAGTCGTCCTTTTTCCTGCCAAGGCGATAGGCATTCATTAAGTGCAAGGGGCTTTTCAGAAGAGGAGGTGCCTTGAAATCCCTAGTTTAACGCTTTCACTGAGAAAAAAAATACGTGTTTGTTACGGAATGCCAATTCAAAACAGAATACATCCGTTTTGATCTGAAAATTTCCATGGCAATCGTTTCCAACAGGAGTAGACCTTACCAGCCATAAATATCTGTCTGCTCGATATTATATGGCTCACTCCAGGGCACGGAAAGTAAACCCCTTGCTTTTTTATAGACCAGAAAGATCTTCTCAGCTGCTAAACTTTTCAAAACAATTTCTAAATGATCATTTTCTCTTTTAATAAAAGGGTCGAAATGAAATGTTCGACGAAATAAAAACACAGATGTGGCCAACATCTGGTCCAACCTCTTAAAAGCTTATTTAAAAGCACTAGCATCACGTGGCACGGCTCTTAGACATTGCGGATTTCTTCTGTTAAGAAAAACAACCACTTTACTGCAGGGCACAGGCAAAAAATAAGTTGGGCATTAAAAACACCACCCCCCGCCCCCAAATCCAGTTCTTAAATGAAAGTACCATCAGGAAGAGCGTAGAGCGAGGCAGCGAGGAGCAGCCTACTCCATCCTCACCTAATGCTTCTGTGGCAAGCAGAGGAGGACGGGCACTTCTAGAGCTTTCCATCAAGGTCCCGAATCAACTATATTCATGCCACTTAAAATCATCAGTCACCCAGCCAGCTCCCCCAGTATTTAAAAATAAAAACCCCCAAAAGCCCTTTCTTTACAGCCTTTTCACATCTTTCCAACTGACTGGTAGACACGAGCGCTACAATCAGACACTGGGGATTAGGTTTGTAAACCTGTAGGATTATTTACTGTTCTTGTCATTACTAAATGCATGCTAAACCCTCTCTTAACACACCGTCTCCCCCTCTCCCTACCTCTGTGCAGCTAGTTAAATGTATACAGAGCACGCTATTATGGGGATTTATTACAGAAGAATCATTCCAGCCGATATATTTTAAACCCCACATTTTTAAAAACAGCCATGTGAAGAATGTGTTTTTCTGTTTCTATTACAGGAGGCAGCACTATTTATTGCTCTGCCCAGATAAGAGGATTTCCTTACAGACAGAAATGGAGGCTGAACACTTCCCAGGAAATCCTCCGGAGCAGATATAATAGAAGGCACCTGGTGCTCTGGTCCCATGCAGCAAATACACCCTCCGTCGCACCGCTTCGTAGCAGTCAAAGAGCCGAAAGAGTTTAAACAAAGAACCCTTCCCCCTATTCAGCACAACACCAGACGCTAAGCACCCCCAGTATTGAAGAAATACTTCGGGGCTAGAGCACAACAAAATCTGAAATAGTTGGGAGAGGCATTTTCACTAAGAAAAATCCTTAAGCCACAAACCAAACGACCTGAGCCTGGGGCATCAGAAATAGTGGGATTGATTGTTGCTCTCCAGGGAGGGATTAAAACCAACGGGAGCCACAGAAAGCTCCCGCAGATCGTCGGAGGAACCCGACGGGCAGAAACGCTTTTGCAGCTAAATCTGATGAGCGGTGCCGGTGCCACTTTGGGAGCTGCAAGGAGCACGAAGGGAAGGCGGTAGCTTAGCGTCAAAAGAGGCACTGCACAACCGCACCAGAATATAATTGATTAGCTGATCAGAGGGGACAAGAACCCATCTGGAGGGGAAGATAACTGATTTACCGAGGGGCGTGAAGAGAACAGTCATTAAGCGTGGGTAACCGGGAGGGGAGCGGCAGCGGCGCAGGGCAGACACAGTGCCGTAGCATCAGGTAGGGAAGAGAAATGGATGTGAAAATGCTGCAGTAGCAGCAGCGCGGCATGAAGCGGGGTGTACGAGGATAGATGGGTGTGCAAATGAACCCGCCGCGCATCAAGGTGCGTGCAGAATCCGTGGGTCCGTACGAGCGGGGTACGCTGCGAGTTTTATTAATATGGGGCTAGGAGCCTCCGGAGCAGGCTGGGAGGTTATCTTGGCAGTTTTAAGCTGTTGCCAATCTCATCGCGCCAGATAAGGCGCCTCTTTGTGCAATCCCAGCTGGCCCTGCTGTGCCCCCATCCCACAGCACGCACCCTGCGGCTGCCAAGGGCTCGGGTTCCCCCGGTCACCTTTAGCAATATCATCGTGTGCCATCATAACAAACGTACACCACAAAAACAGAACGTAAGGACAGAGCAAAACTAATTGCACATACTGACAAAATAAGGTCACAAAGCGCATGACGTGTACACTTGTATTTAAGTGAAAACATTTTGTATTTTATTGTACCTGAAGCCACCTTGAAAATTACAGCCTACTCCTTCATAGTGCCAATTTGACACCAGGATTTAGGTCTGATGGCGTACAGAGCACGCGAGGCCATGCATACAGCATAAAGATAAATGAAGTCTGTCACTTTATTATTTCCTTCTGCCAAGGCAAGGTTAAGGGGTCCTCTCCAGCCGAAGCCAAGTTTCCAGCCTGCTAGCTCCTTCAGAGAAAGCAAACACACCGCGCCATGCAGAGTGAGGCCCCTTCTTCCCAGAAACGTTCATTCCTGCCGACGAGGGATGGTGGGAGGCATCGCCGGCCGGCGCCGGGCTGCCCGGCAGCACAAGGACGCACAGCCCTGGCACTGCAAAGCACCCACCGGCCGGCTCCTCACGCTTGGACTATAAGAAGTGTAGAGGCAAAGCCCAAAAGGGTGCAAATGAAGGGCAAAGAGGGAAAAGACACAACCTAGTAAAACCAAAGAAATTCCACATATCTGCTACATCCCCTACTACTGCAAGTGTGAGAGAGTGGTTGTACAAGGTAAGCCTGTACAAAAGCAGGGATGTACAAGCTCGTTAGCTCTTTCCTCGCTCCTATCTGTTGAAAATAGGGCCTTCTCACACAGCAAAGAGGAACAAGAGCCAGGATCAGCCCCAGCTGGTTTGCAGTCACTGCATCGGGCTCGTCCATGTCACTGTAGGCAGAAGGAGGTTCTCCTACAAGATTCGGCCTTAACTCGGCACAGAACTACAAACCCATCTTTATTAAGCACCCACATCTCTATTTCCTCACACCGAGATTCAAGTTCTGGGTGTTACGCCTCTCCCACAGCAGCTGACCGACATTGACGGCCTTCCCACATTAGCCACCTTCATACAGTGGTCGCAGAACAATTACCCCGTCACAGAAACAGAATTTCAAATTTGTGTGCTTAATGATATATGGGAATGAATTATCAGAAAAGCTTTTCCTCCAGTCATCTCTCACAGAAATTTTATTAGAAATTTTATTAGATACTGAACACATTTTTTATAAATTAAATTTCAATTTCGGAGGAAAAAAAACCTGAACCACCAACCCTGCTGCTTTTCTGGCAGCACATCCACACTGAAACAAATGTTACTGCTTCACCTCTCAGTCCACGGAGGATCTAAACAAACTGCATCCACACATTTTATGTCCAGTTAAAGGTTATGCCACTAGTCTAACAGACAAGGAAACTTGTTAACTTAAACACTAATTCATCAGAAAAAGTTAATCACTCCATTCTTTCCAGAAATCCTCCCTGCAATACATGTGGTTTTTAAAGCAGGTAGTACAAAAATAGTCCAGCAATAAACAATGCCTTTCTGATTCTGAAGATTTGTCTTTGAAAAGGTAAGCTTGTGCTTATTGAACTACATAGCAATATAAAAAGCCCTTAAGAAAAAATCCTTTCAACCTCCCAAAATAAATACAGCTGAAAGTTAAGCTTTTGAACTGAAGAACATCTTGACACTGTCCTCAAAACCAGCAGCAGATGTTCCTCTTCTGGAATAACGTTCATGTCCCCCCAACACCTTTTGAAAACAGTGAAAAAGAGCATCCTTTACGTAACCTACTTGCTGCAACTCGCCGTTCTTTTTTAAGCTCACAACCCTGCTGCCGTGACCAAGCGCTCAGAGGACGGCTGCTCTGAACAATATGAAAAAAAGCTATTTTTTGCTGATGAACCCAATAACCATCGATGATCAACTTGACCAATACTCACCTGGAAACATACTATTAGCTACCACAAATGACATTTTTCAGCTCCAAAGCCCAGAAATGGTATGAGCTCCCATGCACAGACAGAGGTCTCCTCCAACTCATGATTTCTGCGCCCAGCAACACCAAGACCCATCACAGTGCTCCTGCCGAAGGTGCAACGCACTCGCATCTCAGCGCTCATCCCCATATTCGCCCCCTCCTGCCTGAGTAGTTACGAGCTTAGAAGTTTTTAAAATGAAGACCATAAAGACAGATTTCCACCACCTATTGCTCGTGTCCATCAGATCACCAATTCCCTGCTGTATTTTCCTCCTTTGCCTTTTATGCTGTTCTTGGCATCTTTTCTCTCCTTTCCCTTCCCCCACCCTTCCTTCTTTTTGGTGCCTTCTGGCCTGTATTTTCTGCATTTTTTTAAATCTCTGCAGGGGTATCCAACAGTAACAGTTTATATAAAGGGAGAGGCCAGGGAGAAGAACTGACCAGCATCTTAATCAGTTCCCTTCTCCAAACCCCACACGTGCAAAGCACCGCCGTATCTCTTGCAGAGGGCCAGGGCTGTACAACGCCCTGGAGAGCCGACAGCAAAGGCAGCCGGGCTCAGATCAGTCTCCAGCTCACTTTCTCCATGCTGCCAGACCACTATGTAAAACAGCAAGAGCACTTTACACCCGAGCCAGCCATAAAGGGAACAGCTGGTTTAATGTTTAAGTGCTGAAGCATCATTTCTGCAACTGCAGCTCGCCGGTTAAGTAGCCAGGTCTTGCTGTGGGCGCTAAATGCTCTGCTGTCCGTCCCTGCAAGCCCAGGATCCTTGCCTGGCTGGCGCTCAGCCACCCCAGCAGAAGGACATATGTTTTATTGAGAAGTAAATCTACTCCTCTAACGTGCCACCCTCCCCACACCAAATAAAATGAGAGGGGGAGCTTTGCGCTACTGAGAACTTAAAAGCAAATCCTAGAATTTTGCTTGGATTATTTTTATCTGCATTTCTTTTTAATCATGAATCAATTTCTGTTCCACCAGGAAAAAGTTTTAAATATATACAGCTATATATACACACACAGTTTTTAAGCTACAAAGACACAGGAAAAATTTGAGGAGACTCGCAATACAACATTTTAAGGCTAATTTGACTGATTGGAACTCAAAAGCAATGCTAACTTGTTTTCCTAGGACATCACTGAAGAGTCACGGTTGGCTCAGATGATGGCCCACAAATTAAGAGTAATTTTCCTTTAGCAGAAGAACAAATGGTTGAACTGTCATGAGGGAGTGCAAACCAGAGCCCAGCCTAACTCCGACACATCTCTTGCCCCGTCAGAGTTATCACACTTACCTTTGCACCCTCGCCCAACAACTCCCCACCTCTGGGACAGGCAGACAGGCCAGCACTGGGCATCCAAAGGCCACAGACTCACATCCACGTTACCCTGGCCTACGGCAGCTCTCCCATTAAAGAAGCAGCCTTCCTCTTGCTCCCAGCACTGTGGTCTGGACCAAAGAGCTGCTCCAGGTTAAAAATAGCATAGCAACGTAACTCACCCAGACAAGTGAGACAGAGGAACGAGATGAACTTTCCCCTTACAATTTTCTTCTAATTACCCTTACCTTCTCTCAGCAAAGGTGGGCTAACTTCTACCCCCTCCTTTGAGGTTCAGAGCTGGTCTATGGTAGATCTGGTGACATGCTCAGCACCAGCCACCAGAAGCCAACCAGATTACAGAGATGCTTCAGCAGGCAATTATTAGTATTAAGACAACACCACAATATAGTATATTAAATTATATATCTGAGCCTTTATTTAGAGAAAAAGATTCCATTTGTATCCTGGCCATTTACCGCGCTGTCCGGGTGGGCTGAATGGTGAGAAGCTGTTAACTGGAAGAAAAATTATCAGGTAAGAAATTTCTCATTTTGTTACCCAGCTTCTTCCTTCTTTCATTGCTAATGAGAAATAGCAAGCAGGGAATTAGAGAGATGGGGAGAGGAAAGAGAAGGTAAAAGTTTATTATTCTTCTTATTTATTATTACTATAGGAGAATAACCAGCAAGAGCAGAAGCTGCCCTGCAAAAAGCAAAAGCTTTGTAAACAAAGCAGTTAGGTGGGGACCTGGCCCAAAGGAGAAAGCCTCTGCGGTGGACAGGGACTGGATTCAGAGCAGCTGCTGGGCAGTGTTTTATGCCGCCAGGACTATCAGAGGCATGGAGCAGAGAGAGATCACACACATAAGATCCTGACTCTGGTTCAGTGATCAGGACCACCAGTTGGGGTTTACAAACCTGGAAGTAAGAGATATGGGTTTGAATCCTTAAAAAGTAGCAGCTACAGAAATGCAAATCTGTATTAAGAGCATCAGTCCATTATGCAACAGGGGGCCGCAGCCAGCTCAGACCATCCTTTTAAATAAAAATCATGGAGGTTGTGCTGTTTCTTGTTAGATGAAGTGCTAGCTTTTTGTCTTTGACCATGCCTAAAGACTGAGAAACAGGCAGGTGGTAAAGTACTTCTCTATCTTGCTCTGAACCCAAACAGAGCCCACATATGAGCCCTGCTCCAGGGACCAGGGCATTTTTATGTGCATTCGGGCAACTGTATGAAGCATGTAAGGATCTCTGCAAACTACAGGCATTACTTGGGTGGCTCCAGGTGACAGCGGGGCATGGCAAGCTCACTTGGTCATCTGACCAAACTGCAGCACAACCCTGCTGCAGACAGCACATGTACTGCAGCAAACTCCTCAAGAGGACGTGCATGTGTTCCCTCCTCCTCTCTCCAGATGTTTTAGGGACTGCAGCGAACCTTTTCCCAGATGCACAGTAGACAGTGGTGAAGGATCTTAGCATTTTGCCTCCAGCAGCTCTGAGGCCCCAACGCCTTGGCATTTGGATAGAGTGAACTGTAAGCACAGCATAATTAGCATGTGTACTCCATATGCTTGAGATCCATCATTATAGCACTGGAATGCCCTCCGACACCACAACTTTCCAAAAGAAGAAAGTCGTGGAGAAGTTCCTGGAGAATAATTTGTCTTATTCTCCAGGAACGGTGGAAAAAGGCACTTCCATGCACAGGAGGTTTCCGTGGAGCCGGAGAAATAACCTTTTCCCAACAAAGCCCAGCAGTGTGATTCACCTATAAATAATGGGGCTGGTTTCAAAGCCGGCCTTTCAAGCTAATGGCTATCAGAAAGGCCAGCCATATGCTTGTACAACCTGTCATTCTGATTAATCTCAACATCTGACTGTTGTATATAAAGTTTATACAGTAACAGGACTATATTTAATATGTCATTTTAGCTAAGTTACGTATTGCTGATTTTACAGTTTCTCACCAATCTGCCATTCTCTGGGGTACAGGCACACAAAGGACCCTGTTTAAATGTTGATTAGATGCAGAGCAAAGTGATGAGTTTGGAAAGATTTTAGTAAGTCTCAAAAACCATGTTGCAAAGAGAGCACTGGAAAAAATAAGGTCCCACATCCTATTACATGTAATTAATTCTTTATTTAAATATATTAGGCCTCTACTTAACACAGTATTGCAGAGGCAAGAAGAAAGTCACAAATCATGGCTCAGTCTCACATACACTAAAAAGATTCATGGCTCTTTCTGCCATGCACCCATTTTATTTTACAGCATATGGCATAGTATCAAAGTTGTTCTTCTTTAATTAACTGAATAACGATGCTTTCCCATGAGGCTTAATCTAAGTTCACCATAACATACTGTATTATGGCACCAATTCTCAGAAACATGACTACGTGTCTGCAGCCCATTTGGAGAGAGGATGTGCATTTCATGTACCAATTTATTTAAACACATTCAGCATTAAATGCAATACTCATTTCTTTGAAATCAGTAAAGTTTATTTTGAATTAGCTAAAACAAATTTATCTCCTGAAAATAAGCTTTGGATAACTTTTTACTATTTCATTACAAAATGAAACCCAACCCACAAGATCATCATTTCAAATTCAGACCTACTGTCCTTTCTTATGGAACAGATGCTTATTTATATTTTATTTCTTTATTTCTTTTACTTCTTTAGCTAAGACTAGGATGGATTGTTCTTTATGCTAGTTTTAACTAGGTAAACTCTTTCCACAGCAAACTTAAGCATCATTAACTGTGCAGTGAAATAAGCCCAGGATAATGGGCTGACAGAAGGGATGGATGAGGGAAGAGCTAGTAAGGTGCGCAGACAAAAGCCCTGTCTCCTGGAAGAGTAAGATTTTGCATCTTACTAGCAAGATAAAGCAGAGAACACTAAAGTCCAGACAAAACACTTCCATGCAATTCTCTTCATGCCATCAAAATCAACATAAAAATCTTTAAATGCTAAAATAAAGCCAAGCAAAGGAACATTACTGTCAACGACTGCCAACTGAAATGAATGATCTGGGTTGAAAGCGTTTGCTGACATAGCTACAAGTTGCCACAAAGACTTCAGGGCTGTGGCAGCAAACTGGTCTGCGGAATAGCTCCTCACCTCCTGCTGAGATGAACCAGGCACATGGACCTCAACTCCGCCATCGACCCCAGGGAACGAGGGGATGAAGCTGGAGCTATGCCACTCGAGGGCCTTTTGGGAGCAGGACCAAATGCACCCCTCACTCTAAATCGGGCATAACAGACCCAAAATAAGGCCAAATCGCTATTTCTGGCAGTGACAGCGGGGAACCCGCGACTTTTGGCCTTTGCCCAGAAGAGGTTTGCAAGTTGATAGAAATACCTTATAGCCAGGACACCTCTGACAGGCAGCCAGCACGGCTGTGCCAAGGCATCCATACCCACCAGCATCACCGCGGGGAAAGCCAATGAAGGAGTACCAGGAGGCCGCGCCGGGGCTGCAGAGGCAGGGATCCCAACATCTGCATCCACAAATGTTTAATTTTCAAGGTGTTTCTCAGCTGCTACCGACAGACGATGTCACCTCTGCGGTGACACTGCAGTCAATCAGCTCAACTGACCGAACTGACTGCGTATCTACCAGCCATAAAAACTTACAGACTACATTATTCCACATTTTGCCCAAAAGAAAAGGACAGATTTGAACAACACGAAGTCCTCTAAATCACAGCCTTAATTATCCTGGCACTTAAAAAAAAGAAAGGAAACAAGAGCAACAATTTCAGGCTTTCGTGTTATTTTTAGACGCTACAATTTTCTCCATATTGTAGTAAAATTAGAAGTAGAAATCTTTGGAGGCAGCAAGGAGAATGAGGAAGCTTGCCAAATTTTGGGGAAGCAACAATTAATATAGTAGCAATTAATTCAGAAGAGTAACTACATGACATTGTAGGGTTCCCTGTCTGTTCTGTCCCAGTGATTGTTTAAAAAATTTGTTAAGCAAAGAAATTAAATAAAAAATGTTCTTTATTTATTTTTTTCTAAATTAGCAGCATTGCAAACTCATGCTGGTATTTTAAAGTCAGTCTGGGCTCTCCCTAGTTATACAACCTTATTATCATAAACACTCCACAATTGGAAATTACTTTTCATGACGCTTACGCCAAAAAGAAAATAGCTGTATTGCATCTGCAGAACCCAAAGTAGTAAAATGTAATAAACATTCATCTTTGTCAGTGGCTCTGCAAACCAATCTGTTCGGCACGTAGGTGCCATTTTTACACAGTTGCTTTATTACTACATAATTATTGATGGATCAGCCAAGTGCTCTCTCAAGGAAAGACTGTTCTTAAAAACAAGCTTGTTAAAAGTTTAAGTGTAAACCTTGGGATAAAAAACAGCAGCTAGATTTCATCTGATGTAAACTTTTAAAGAGCAAAAAAAATATATTGGAGGGACAATTTCAAAAAATGCTACATTTGAGGCAGGCATGAAATTGAAGCAGACAAGAAACTTTAATGTGATAGAAAGAAAGAATTGGGGACATCTGTACCGAGAATAAGTTGTAAGTAGCAGGAGGAATTATCAATCTAGTGATGTGCCAGCTCTCTGCATTTCAATTGCTTCACAGGCCATACCATAAAAATTGTTTGCAATGAAAGCAGCATGAAGAATCCCTACATTTTATTGCTCCCAGTGATATTCTGCCCAGTTTGTGTGTGTGTACCAATTTTAGCCTTTCAAGTACAACACCACTTCCTATTAGTACCTGTTTAAATTACTCGCCCACAAACATCATTCCATGTTCAAAATGCCTCACTATTAAATTTTCTGTTTCAGTCAAAGTACTTCCAGGAGTTTTGATCAAGCTTTCAAAGGCAACAAAGTTTCATGCGAGCTTTCCGAAAGTCAAGATGAAGCAATAAACTTTAAATTTAAAAGAAGGCTTTTTCAGGAAAGAATTGAGCATACCTTTTTTGAATTCCCTCCCCACCTTGTTAAACCAAACTTCTTCGTTGCTCACAGATCTGTAAGTGTTGCGTTTCTGGAGCTGAACTTCAAGCGTCAATCTTACTCCCAGTACAAAGACCCTGCATATAAAATGAACTTGGGCAGCAGTGCATCTGAAACGGCCCATTCCCCTTCACTGATGGATGGTAAAACCTCTCCAGCACTGATACCTCAGCGCAGGCATGAATGCCACTCTCAGCCTCCAAAACACACATTCTTTGCTACTGCAAAGACACGGTCCAAAGCGCTCCTCCAACCCCAGCTGAACTGGGAGAGCTGGTTTCTGCCCCCAGCGACCCAGCCCCATGACCTTTCCCTCGGTGGCAGGTACCGCCTCCCTCTCGCCTGCGGCTGTACCGGCCAAGGCGTCATTCCCTGACACGCGTCTGTCAAAATTATTCAAAACATCTGCACGAGCCTGTGACATTTTTGACAGACCCAGGTGAGGGAGGCAACTACACGTGCACTAACACCAGCAGATAGGAGGGGGATGAGCCAGTAAGGCAAGACACTTCTTAACCTCAACCAACAGCACCCACAACATCACATCCTGACACACCGGCTCCACGTTAAAACTGGAGGCCAAATTCAAACAGTGCAGTACAAAACAGGGATTTTGTCTTTGCTCTTGGGGAAGAACTTAGCACAGGAGCTTCGTGTTAGTTCTGCAGAAGCTACAGAGCCATGATACACAGTGGTAGCATGGAAAGCGCTACTCCCACTAAGTGCAAATACTCTGGCTTGAAGTGCAAAGAGACTTTATGGAAAAGCAACTTCTCACTGAAGTATGTTTTATTTAATGAAAAACACTGACAGGATGCAATTCCACCACCAGTGACACAATTTCATGATGGTATGGATGTTGCTGCATTTCAATACATGACTTCTATGGCAATGTGAATTTGCATTTTTTACCTTTAGCAGGAAATTAGTAAGGGCCATTAAGCATAACTTCCGAAATCAGTCATTTGCCTTGTTCCTATGTAAGTGTTAACAATTTGGTCACAGAGCACTGTTTTACTTCCTTCCCATCTGTGAGCACACGGTGGCTTCCCCACCGTAACTAAATCAAACATGGCATTTAGGTATTGAATTTGCTGAAAAATGGTATCCTTCCACCCACTGTACAGCTGTTTACTTCTGCCTTCTGTGTTTATACCTCTCTCAAGAGCCTTGTTTCTTGCTCCGAATGTCTTTCCTGGTACTACTTAACAGCATTATTTACTCTCTCATTTCATACTCATTCCCTTATTTCTGCTACACAGTTGTAAACGTGCAAGTCTTTCGTCACAGAAAACAACTTCTACAATCCTAGGTGTACACATATGTTTCAATGTGAAAGCTGTGCCTTACCTTAAACTGCTGACTTTGAAAGCAAAAGAAAGTATTTTCTGCCTCCTTTTAGCAAAACTTGGCTGCAAAAAATCCCTACAGTCAACTTTTTGCAATCCCCCCCCCTAATTTGCAGCTACCCCTCCCACACAGCCTGCCAGCATCTCCTCGTCCGGCCGCTTCAGACACTCTTGACCCAACACAGTCCACACAGTCCTAGGTAAAAGATCACTATTTTTGTTATTAATAACCAACCCAAAGCTGGTCTTATCTGCCAGTTTCTACAGTGGCTTTCCACCACTGTAATTAATGAACACCAAAAACTCTAAACACAATTTTTTCAGCCCTACTGAATGCATTCTGGTGAGCACATATGAAAAAAAAAATTAAATTGAAAAGCTGAAGAGTACAGTCGCCTCCTGTTGACAGGTCACTCTGATTCCAGGTCAAAGCAGAGTCTATATTTGGCTGCTTTGATTATAATTGCTTACAGGATAAAAAATAAATAGCAATTATCTCATTGTCACACAAGAAAAAAGACCTAATAAATGAATACTAAAGTAACATTGAAAGCCAAATTATTTCAAAAGCAATCAGGAGTAGTAAAATTCAGTTTCCAAAATTGTTTTTAATTGCCAACAGTGTCAACATTAATATTATTCCTCTACTGGATAATACATCCATTTCAGTTATGAAAGCATTTAGCAAACCAAAAATGTCAAACTACAATTACACAAGGCTAAACTCATGACTGTTTTCAGCAACAGTCTGTAATGCCATATCTAAAATCCTCAATTACAAGGGTCATCTACGCAAGCCGCAGTCCAACCCAGGCATACACATGTTTATCCTGACTACTATGACAGTCCCACGGATTTCAGACCAACAAACAAAACAGATGAAGTGTGTAGCAGTGTGATGAAGTTAATCCTTAAGAGGATATAGAAATTAATTTTTCAAACTACATTCAAAGCTACCATACAAAAGCAAAACTACTGAACAAAAGCAAAACAACAAACTGGTAGACAAAAATATTAAAACCTTGTAGGCACTCCATTTAAAGGGTTTACTTCAGTGGATTTTCAGTTTGCAGGTATTGCCTTTACCAGCCGAACTGGTACCACAAGAAAAAAAAGTACTAAATGGAGGATTGTTTTAGCTTTTTCAGAAGATGCAAGACAGACGTGAAGTGGTCAGGATCCACCACAGCACTGCACCCGTCATATTAAACCCAAAGTAGCTAAGCCTTGCCTCTCTGCGCTGTATTTCCTTCTTCCAAGGGCACAGTTTGTCTTTATTCTCAATAACAACGGAGACCATGAAGACTCCCTGAACTGAACCCAGGCTTCCACTCCTGACATTTCAGATACTGTGATGAATGGCTCAAAACCATCCTCCTAAGCGTTAGCTTTCCATGCAAATTTAACGTCCTCTCCATAGCCTCCACGCATTTCACCTTCTGCAACTCTGTAATGAACAATTTCAGTTTTCAGTTGAGTTTTTTTGGTGAAAGACGTTTCTTCCTTTTTGCCAGAAGGGCAGGGCAGGAATGTCCGTTTCTTCTGCAAACTGCCCACCTAACCAAGTAACTGTGAGCATTAATGGGCTCAAATTCTGGCAGGTGCAGAAAAGGAAGCATCATATAATTCTTATACTAGCAAGGAAGTTATTCAGGTTTTTCAGCAAGGTTTTCCATGTGCCTGTAGGTGTCTGCATCGTCACCCCCCAACACCACCTCCCCGAGTCTTGTTTCAATCTGCAGCCTATTTCAACCAAAATTTAGGAGCGGGGCAGTGATCCCTTAGATGGTTACGTTTCCACAGGTTCCTTGAGAATCGGCCCCCAGAAAGACAGGAGCAATTATAAATGCCCCTGAAAGTATCTCCCACGCTGAGAATCAGCATCTTTTCAGATACTAGGGAGTGCAGACAGGAGAAAACCTTGAAAAGAAGCCCCAACAGAAGGAAAATTGGCGCCTACAAATGCCGAGGCATCTAAGTCAACCATGAAACACAACCCTCCCTTAGTATTTGGGGAACAACTGTTTTCGTAATTCTGCTGCTTAGGTATGGGAGAAGGACCATTTCTAAAGTCCCAGCGGAGCTTCTCCTCCGTGCTCACCCAGCTCTGTGCTCCTGGACATTTTCACCTCCTTAATAAGCCTAAAGCTAGGTAGAGCAGATGACAGCAGCCCTGGACTTCCCCTCCACGCAAAGGAAAACATGTATAAAACCATTCTCGGGCTGATTGCTTCTCCTTGCTCCATTAAAAAGCAGTATTGATGCAGCAGCGCATGCATGTCAAATATCAACACGCAGAATGACGCACCAGAGCCCCCGTTCGGCACGTTCACCCTCTTCTCCCAGCCGCATGTCCCCAAAATGGAGAAACAGCCCTGCTGCCGCCTCCTTCTCCAAAGAGCCTGCGGCCACCAGCCGGCTGAAGCAGCAAGAGAGAAGAAAGCAGCTTTTTTGCCTTTTTTTCCTCAAGCAAGGGAGGATGAGGCCTTAAGTGGCAGGTTAGCCTCCTCATCAAAGAGCAATGTAAGGCTTTTACGCTACTCAAATCGAAAAGAAAACTGATTTTCCATCATGTTTTATTGAAAGAATTCAAGACAGAAAAGACATGTTGCCCACTGCCCACTCATCAGTCAGGATGAGGCAGGAGTCAGGCAAAAAAAATCCAAGCCTGGAAAAGCTTTCAAGATTTTAAAATATCTCCCATTCCAGTCCAGAATCTTATGAAACAAAAAATAACAAGAAAGGAGGAGAAGGAGAAGGAGAAGGAGAAGGAGAAGGAGAAGGAGAAGGAGAAGGAGAAGGAGAAGGAGAAGGAGAAGGAGAAGGAGAAGGAGAAGGAGGAGAAGGAGAAGGAGAAGGAGAAGGAGGAGAAGGAGAAGGAGAAGGAGAAGGAGGAGGAGGAGGAGGAGAAGGAGAAGGAGAAAGAGAAGAAGGAGGAGAAGGAGGAGAAGGAGGAGAAGGAGGAGAAGGAGGAGAGAAAGGGATAAAGAGACTTCCTCCCCTGAAACAGTCAGGATAACGGGACAGCCAGGCTGGTCAGCCAAGTGTTAAGGGCATTCATTCACATTGGACATGGCAAGTAAGGTTTCAGAGGCGAGTCTGCTCCATTTGGCTCAGGAACCCGAACCCCACTCTCCAGCACCTTCTCCCGACCACAGCGTCTGTTACTCCAGGTCAGTTCTTTTTGACCAAGACTTCTGACAAAGTTTTCCTATAAGGAGTGTCTGTATTGATAAACCAACCCTTTGGAAAATTCCTAAAACATCCACAAATGTTCTATCAATGTATTCACATGATTCAGCTTATGCTTTCACTCAAATTTATCTCCCTGATGGCTCTAACGAACTGCAGGTTTCTCTCCAAAACTCCTCTCCAGATTTGTTTGGAAATCTTTCAGCCAAACTATATGATTAGTTTTCATCCCTTAACCTTCGTAGTTATTCACGGCATAAATATGGAAGGAATTTATAGCATTCCCATCCTTTAATGAAATGCAAAGATCCTGCATGAAAAAATGCATACACAGTTTTTGGAGTAACACATGCACACCCAATACTCGCGTGTGAGTGACATACATAGTCAAGTAAGAAAATCATGTCATCTGTAATTCATAGCAAAGACTTCAGGTATCAAAAACTGCATTCGAAGCAGCTGGTGGTCTCCTATTACCATGCTGGCTGCAGCAAGCTCTTCACATCTCATTAACAGCATAATGAAGGCTCAATCACGGATACAGTCTATCAAGACTGCCAAACATAGGCATATAGAGGCTAGATTAGAAAGATAGCTGGTACCAATTTTATTGCTTGGATCTCAAAATTGGGAAGGGGCTAGTCCTGCCACAGAAAATATTTTCAAAAGAGCAAATGGCACATGGAGACAAAGATCAAACCCTTCAAGTGCTCCGACGGCATCACACAAGGAAGGTGGCACCACGCAGATCACACGTGCTGCTTGTTTCCACAGGTGGGGCTTAAAACCACAAAAGCAACTGCACTGTTGAAGCCAGAGCCAGAAGAGTAGTGATCAGGATGGGGACACACACGCTTACACTGATGACCAAGTGTGCTTTGCATATGTAACACAATTAGTGCTAAACTCAGCAGCTTTTTTTCTCATGTTTGCGGTAATTATGGTTTAATAGGGCTTCATAATGTTCTAATTACTGATTATATCTTTTTGTATACTTTTATATGCACTTATACATTTATATATTTTCAAAACAGTTGGCACTGATGTACTCAGACAAAATCTGAGGAAGAAAGGAGAATGCTAGAAGAAGAAACCAGCACACAGAGGAGGTGAACACCCACCCGTTGATGGAGCAGCAATGGCAGGAGCAGTGAGCCTGCCCCCCGCCACGCAGCAATCCGGGCTGGGGCTCCTGGAAGGGGCGAACAACCCTCCCTGGCACACGCGTGGCCAACAGCCGTTCTCCAGCTGTTTGCAGCTTGTGGGCCCTTAAGCATCCTTCCATGGCAGCTCAGACCCTGCTAGAAATGTCACGTTTCTGCAAACTTCCCTGCCCACAGTGCTGCCAGCACTGGTCGTCTGCTGCTGCCAAAAAAAAAAGGGGGATCATGCACACATGTATTTTTCCTCACTGGGTTAGGGAGCTGAGGCTGCTCATGGAGGGATTGGGCAAGCCCCAGGGCCAGGACAAAGTATGAAGTGGGAGCTGGCAGCTGGCAGGGTGCGGGGGTGAAATCTGGAGGAAAAAGAGTAAGACCCTGGAGGATGAGCCCATCCCTGTCTCGTGTAACTTCATCTTCAGCCACTTTTCACATCCTCCTTAAGTAAGAAGTTGAAAAGCGCTGGTACACCGGGACGACAACTATTCGATCAATGAACGCTGTCTGCATGGGGTCTTTAACACCCACAGAAATCAATGGCAACATCTTTCGACCTCAGCCCATGTCAGATTATGCCTGCAGCAGTAATGGAGGCATAAATACACGGAGCAATAAATGAGCAAACTATTAATTACGAACAAGCACAAAACCTTTCTCATGTATTCTTTGTGAAATTAGCAGCGAATGCAGTTAGCTGGGTGCCCAACCAAGCACAAGATGGTACATGCACAGTGATTTCTCACCGCAAAAGCCACTTACTTTCATGAGGACGTGCAGGAGCGTGTTACGACCCACTTTGCATACATTATTTGAAACTACTGCCCTAAATGACTGCATATGAATTTTGATTCAAAGCAAAAACTAAATCAGGTCTCAAACACTACCTAGATTATGAAGGAGAAGGTATATAAAGTCAGTCGGTAACTTATACCCTGCATTTTACCTTTATCTCTGTTATTATCAGACCTTCCTCACTTTTAGCCCCAGCCAAAATTAAGTTTATGACTTTTGATTTATGTGGCAAGAAGAGATGAACTGGTGGTGTACAGCCTAGCAGCGTGACATGGGAAGGACAAGGTGACAGCCAGCAAACATCAGAAGGACAGAAACACCAAGAAAGACAATAAATTATTTGAAGTGGTACAAAAGGGACATAAAAATAATTTGCAAAGGGAAATTTTACACCAAAGAATGTATTTCTTGAGAACAAAGTCCATGGTATTTGACTGTGGCAGTCTCGTAAAGGAAACGGTGCCCTGTTTTGAGGAACTGCGGAATCAGAAAGAGCACGCAGAGCTTGGAGAGGATGCTGGGATGCTGCACAGCCAGGAAAATGGACAGACTGATCTACCTGATCTCCATCTCTGAAACTGAGATCTCACTATAAAGCACTTTAATCATGAAGAATAAGAAAGAAGCAGTTTGCGAAGACTCAAATAGATGTCCGCTTAAATGTCTCTGCAAATTAATACACTTTGTAGGAAAAAAACAGTCAAATGTAGTGTTTATTCTAAGCACTTTACTGCCTCAGAGTCATTAACCCAGTACCTTACATGCTCTCTTTGTAATGCAAATTTGCTAAAATACTATGCTTTCCATAAAACATTCATACAGACAAGCTCACACTGCTCAAATACCAACTGTAAGTGGAGCAAAAATACACTAAATTTTTCTTAATACTTGGGCTCTGCACCTAAGTCTTATCTGCATAAGCAATTTGTGAGTAACCTTCTGCTGTTGCTGTAGCCACCGTAGCACAAAGGCGGAAGATTTCCCAAAGCAGCTGATATAGGCAATTATAAACTGAATTATCACATGCGAAAGCCAAATGAAAAGACTTCGTAGAAGGTACCTACAGCAGAGGTTTTTTTGAGGAAGAGATCATTACAGAGAGGAGAAGAGATACCCTGCATTTAAGGAGGCCAAACATTGCAGATATTGCATCTGCTTGCTGAGCTCCTACTTAATAGCCACCTGCCCAGCCATGCACTGTATCACCATGAGGGTTTGCTGGGAATCCTCACCATGTAGCACCAGGCACGCTGTTTCCAACTGGTGCACTGACCAGACATAATACACCCATCCGACAACACATGGAGCCCAGCAGGAGGTACAAAATCATCCCAGCTAAGGTCTCTAGCCCCAGCCTGACCCAGCTGGTCCACACAGTGAAAGATGTTTCAGGGTTGGAGGGGGCTGAGGGAAGGGAAAGGTTCCTGGTTTATGACTTACACAGCTGTGGAGAAGGACCAAAATGTCACCTTAAGGGTGCAATGTTATGATGACTCTCTCCCTTCTCCAATGGACTTAGGTGTTGGAACATGAAATACCATAGCAAACCTACGGCCAGCTGAGATTCACAATATAAATTACACTAAACTAAATTCAAATACACAGGATAAATGCAGGAAACTTTTTTCCTTTTCCTCCTCCCTCCACGGGTACTTTTGTTTCAAGATGATCTATAATTGTGCCATCTCAAATTAAACTCTGAGCAACTGCTCTCATCCTATATTTAGTTTTGAAAACCACTGCTTCTTTTTCAGACTTGAAGAAGGGCCCAGAAACCTAGAAATTTTCTAATTTTTACAACTATACCAGTTGGCCTGATAGAAGATACTACCTCCAGGTACAAACCTTTCCCAGATTTCATAGACAAAGAATCGTTTAGGTTGGAAAAGACCTTTAAGATCATTGAGTCCAACTGTTACCTTAGCACTGCCAAGTCCACCACTAAACCGTGTCCCTAAGCACCACATCTATGCATCTTTTAAATACCTCCAGGGATGGTGACTCCACCACTTCCCTGGGCAGCCTGTTCCAATGCTTGACAACCCTTTCCTTGAAGAAATTTCTCCTAATATTCCATCTAAACCTCCCCCGGCGCAACTTGAGGCCATTTCCTCTTGTCCTATCACTTGCTACTTGGGAGAAGAGACCAACACCCACCTCACCACAACCTCCTTTCAGGTAGTTGTAGAGAGCGATAAGGTCTCCCCTCAGCCTTCTATTCTCCAGGCTAAACAACCCCAGATCCCTCAGCCGCTCCTCATAAGACTTGTGCTCTAGACCCTTCAACAGCTTCGTTGCCCTTCTCTGGACACGCTCCAGCACCTCAATGTCTTTCTTGTACTGAGGGGCCCAAAACTGAACACAGTACTTGAGGTGCGGCCTCTCCAGTGCCGAGTACAGGGGGACGATCACTTCCCTAGTCCCGCTGGCCACACTATTTCTGATACAAGCCAGGATGCTGTTGGCCTTCTTGCCCACATGGGCACACTGCCAGCTCACAGTCAGCCAGCTGTTGACCAACACCCCCAGGTCCTTTTCCACCGGACAGCTTTCCAGCCACTCTTCCCCAAGCCTGTAGCGTTGCATGGGATTGTTGTGACCCAAGTGCAGGACCCAGCACTGACCCTTGTTGAACCTTATATAATTGACCTTGGCCCAGCCTGTCCAGGTCCCTCTGTAGAGCCTTCCTACCCTCAAGCAGATCAACACTCCTGCCCAACTTGGTGTTGTCTGCGCTGAGGGTACACTCGATCCCCCCATCCAGATCATTGATAAAGATACTAAACAGAACTGGCCTCAATACTGAGCCCTGGGGAAACACCACTCGCAACCAGTTGCCAACTGGATTTAACTCCGTTCACCACAACTCTTTGGGCCCGGCCATCCAGCCAGATTTTTAACCAGTGAAAAGTATGCCCATCCAGGCCATGAGCAGCCAGTTTCTCCAGGAGAATGCTGTGGAAAATGCTGTCAAAGGCTTTGCTAAAGTCCAGGTAGACAACATCCACGGCCTTTCCCGCATCCACTAAGAGGGTCACCTTGTCACAGAAGGAGATCAGGTTAGTCAAGCAGGACCTGCCTTTCATAAACCCATGCTGACTGGGCCTGATCGCCTGGTTGTCCTGGATGTGCCGCATGATGGCACTCAGGATGATCGGCTCCATAACCTTCCCCAGCACTGAGATCAGAGCTAGGAGGCAGAACTCATTTCCCAGAGCTATGAGGCAGAACTCAAGACACCATTGCCTGAGGTGACAGAAACATCTACGAAACATCTACACTGGTTTTCATCAGGGTTCAGAGCTAAGGTGCACAGGAGGCAACTTAACAAGAAATTTTCTTTATTCTGTGTAATGACATGCCAACTGCAAGTCAGGTGTACCTCCCAGCCTGTCTGCCAGACCTGGTTCTCAATCATCCAAAACACATCAACGCTCCATTACTGCTCCTGAACACAGCTGACTTCCTGAAGGAAACCAGGTCCTCAGGGGGATGATGCACACGCACACCGTGATGCACCCACACCATGCAGGCACCACATGGCAAGGGCTTGGAGACTGGGAACTGCACCCCAGCACGACTACCCCACAGCACAGACACAGACAAAGTTAATCTGACTTAGCATTAAACTTTTAAATGATTAAAATAAAATAGCAGAGTCACTGCAAAAAAAAAAAAGTTTGGGGCAGGATCTACAATCAAAATACAACCAAAACAGTAATTCAGCATATGAGCTTCACAGCACATTAAGAAAACAAGTACCTCTTCAAACACCTGCAGTGATTTCTCAGATGCATTAAAAGAGAATGAGAATTAAGACAATGAACATACTGAAACTTACTCAGTTTTGAAATTCAGTTCATTTGGCACGTCCTCCACTTTTGAAAGAAAACAAACAGCAAATGCAGACAAGCCATAGCATGAGCAGCCATGCACTGTCCTGCCCACCTGCCTGAAGCCCGACTCGGAGCAACATACCTGGCTATACCAGCTTAGTTTCATCTTTAAACTCAGTCCTCAGCCTGTCCGTTAAAGCGGTCAATAGCAATGTCAGCTGAGAAACATCCGTCACTGGGAAATCATTTTTACAGGTCATTGGCTAGCCAGACAACAATAGCTTCTAGCCATTACTGACCTCTCTTCGACATGAATCGCTGATTTCCAGGAGAAAGACGAGCCACGAGCCATCCATTTTCTTAATCGTAATTAAAACAAAACCAAAACCACCCAACTGTTTCTATATGATTTCCTTTGTACAAAATATAAACGTGCAATCATCCTGCTATGTTTCTGGGATGTGAACACTAACATAATAAGAATCTGAATACATTCGATTCATCTATTGCGGCAGGGAGTACCTTATTGTAAGTAAGTGCTGTTGAACAGAAATTAGCATCAGAACAGTTTGGATAACAGAATGTTCAGTTTGGATAACAAAATGTTCTGCTGCATCAACCCTCAAGTAAGCTGACAAAACAGATTCGGACAGGTGTGTCTTACAATGGAAAAATTAACTGCAATAAACAAAGGAATAAAATGCCCTTTAGATATGTTCCATTCTCGGAATCATTAAGATGCAAAAGGAATTTTTTAAAATGCCATCTCCATAAAGCTCCAGCACACATAAGAAAAAGCAAACAAACCTGCCTGGACGACTAGCTCTTTGCAGTACTGTCTGCCTCAATGGCTCTGGCAAATTGGCTTCCTTAGTTGATCAGTCCTGCTCCCACTGTACTATACAGAGCTGTATGACACAGACAGATCTAGGAGTTTTAAGAAAAACAGAGCAAAACCACCAAAACACACACCAAAGTCTGTATCAACGAAAAAAGCATACAACCAGTTATTTCCTCTTACAAACATATTAAATATTTGCCATTTGCAAAGATTCTCAATCAGAGAGACAGACTGCATCATGTTTGACTCCAGTAAAATGTCTCCTGAGAAAGTCTGCCTTGATCTAAATTCTCATACTTGGGTTTTAATTCGCAGTCATATTTACAGGAATCCGCTTCCTCCAATTTCCTAATTGAGACTGCAGGGCTTGAAATACGCCCATCAGCTATCATATGACTGCAAATCTACTTGACTAAGAGATACACATTCTCAGGCTTCAGAAAATAATTAGGCACTCCAGATTTTCCTGCAGCCTCCCGAGGAGCAGATGCCAACGACCAACATCAGCAACCAAGACCACTGATCTCATCCAGCCTCACAGCTCACGGAATTGCTTCCACAGTAACCATCAAGATACATGGAAATTACACAACAAACCCACAAATGGCTGCATGTGTCCAGTCTCCACTCTGAGCGGAACTGATCTCCTACTCACCAGGCTCTTGGTCCTTAGTGGATATGCACTCTTTTATGGACTCTGTTATGCCAAGACTAGCTGCAGTGGGGAGCGGGCCGAGCAAGGATTCCAGTGCAGGCGGTCTTACAAGAGCTTCATTTCCATTTTTGCATTCCCCATCTTCATTTTTTTTTACTCTATCCTTCTCATGAAGTTCATTATAAAAGTCCTTGTTTAAGTGATTAGCAGCTGCTTCCAGTTCCTCATCTTCTGCCTCCTCCTCTCCAAGTACGCTAGAGGTATTATCTTCTATAGAATCTGTAAGGGGGAAAAAAAAACCCAACAGATCATTGCATACCATCTGTTACAGAAACTAAATAAATAGAGAGGCACTCACTTAAAGAATAAAAATCTTCAGAGAAAATCTGTAGATGAAATACACAATATTTTAGTACAATGTATGAATACATGGAGTCTCCAGATGCTCTTCAAATTCGTTACCTTGGCTATTAAAATGTATTTTTGTGAATACAGTCATCATTTAAAACAGAAGTATTGTGTTATCAAATTATGGCAGGCAAAAGGGCTTTGCGAGAGAAGCCAGCTACTTACTGATATAATTACAAATGAAAAATAGCCCGTTCAACCTGCACAAAGCCCTTCCTTATCACTTAGTCAACTGGGGGTCCACTGCACTTTCAGTGATGAAAAGGAACATTCTCAGGTGCCAGTGCCAAGCTTATACTGCACCAGGAAAGAAAAACAACTGAAATTAATGAACTGTCATTGTAATGAACAACGTAGTTGTTCTGTAGACTGATATTTGAACCAACTGACTGGCAGAGAGAACCCCAACGCAATAAAGATCTCGTACTAAGCAAGCATATATATGATCACATTTATCACAGTAAAGTTCATACACTTAAGACTGTCTGCAGGATCCGAACCCATTATTATTTAAGTAGTCACAACTCTTTACAGACTTACCATCTTTAGTGAAATTTGCAAATACGCCTTTTGCTTTCGGTCTACTGTTTTCTAATTCAATCTCTATTTCATCTTGATAGCTCGATATTTCACCTGTGGTGTTGAAATAAAAATAAAACTCAGCAATCGCTGACGTAATTTTGAACAAATGAGTGATATGTTACACCAAACACAACTTGTACCTTCAAAATCCTCCAGCTTTTTTGACAACGCCTTCTCAAGCTGAAATGAAAATAAACAAAATAAACGTGAAATTACTAAAAAACCCCAACTTTGTACTGTTTGTGAACTGTATATAGAGACACACAGTCATAGGGTATTTTAAAAGCAATAAGCAGGTTTTGAATCCCAACTCAAATTACTTTATAGCGTCAGACAGGTAAGACAGACAAGTTTCAAAATACTGACCAATTTCAAATGTTCTCTCACCTACCTCTATACTTCAAAAGGAACCTTCGCTCTGGCAAGCTGCAAATAAAAGGCCCCATTCTGCAGCAGTCAAGACTCTATGACCGTGCCTGTAGACGTGAGCAAGCGCAAGGACAGTGCTGAAATTGCACTGCCCAGGCCAGACATAGCACACGGGCGACGGCGGAGTGAAGCACTGACCTACAGCACCTGGCAGGCTCTTGAGAACATCACAAATATGCCTACAGACCTTTAAATGATAGCATATTTAGAACAGTAAAAACAAAACCCCTGACAAACCAATAATGTAAGATTTGGCTGTGACGGTAGTAAAATCATATCCTCTGGTGCCAGCTTTAGTTCATGCTTTGTAAAGAAATTAAGCCACATGAGAACTAATCTCTGTGGAAGCAGGTGCTGTACCACACGAAAAACCAGCAGTCTCATTAAAGCAGTTGGGTTATTGTTTTCATATGTGTTTAAAAAAAAAATTATATGCAATGGCACTTCTCCTGACCACGGGTATCACCTTTAAAAAAAGCACACAGTTTCTGATCTAATTACAAAGCTTACACCTTTGCAACCCTGATCCTTGCTAACCAGCGCGGAATAGTGTATACAGCCCATAAAAGAGAAGTGCTGACATTAGGACAGCTACTCAAGACCTCCATGCCACAAGCTCAGCTTAACTTGTCACATGAGAGCCTCCAGTTTCGCAAGGACAAAAAGATTTGACACTTTGGTAAAAGGTCAGGGCAGAAGAAGGGAAACACACACGCAGCAGGAATGCAAGCATAAAGGCGATAACAGTGCTTAGGATAACTGCATCAGCCTGCAAACGGGGGAGCATCTGGGCAGAGTGTGCTGAGCCCTCATCTACATACAGCAGTCGTGGGCTAAGCACCAAACACTGGTATCCTGCAAAACATGGAAGCTCAGCTGGTGCTCGTTTACTCGGCCACCCAGACGTCCTGATCTGCACTAACAAGAGCAGTGGCTCTGTACTTCCCGCAGTGGCTGGTTAAGACGGTAGACATCCTTCGATCCCTCATCAGGGGATGTTTAAAGCTGCATCTGAAGCTACATATCTGAAAGAGCACGTCTCTCTGGAGGAGGGAGCAAAAATAATACAGGAGAAAAACATCTTTTTTTTTTTTTAACTGGGAAGCTATCCCGTTTCCAGTAAAACAAAAAAATATCCTTTAGTTAATGGGTATCATATGCACTAATGCTCACCCTTCTCTTAAGAACCCCAGAATAAATGTAACTAACCCTTATCAAAGGCTGGTCAGTTAGGATTTAGTATTAACTGATTCAAAAAGGAATATACAGAGGAAGGAGAGGGGAGAGAAATACAGAGAGCATCCGATTCAGAATTCACCTGCTGTATCTTCAATTTTTTTTGACCAGCTGTAAACGAAGGAGGATCACATTCTTCTTCTAAGTCAATCTTCATAAACTCATCTATGGTTAGCTGACTTGTTGGTGTATCTTCAAACTCTGTCAACCTACCAAAGCATACAGTACATTACCATAACAACTTTAAGAACTTCTTTAAAAGTAACAAAATTTGTCAAACTGCTAAGTTACAGAATAAACCTGTCATCCTTAGAAACTCTGGCTCAAATGCAGAATACATTAAAACTGAAGTGATAATAATTGTTTCATCTGCTGCAAAGAAAGTATCTTTTCATATCACAAATTAGCTTTTGATTTATTAGAGTATGTAACACACACTTTTTTTGATGAACAAAGACCGAACAGAAATACCGCAGCCACTATGGTCAATTAAGTATAGACTGACAAAACTGAGATGAGAAATGCAGCTCATTCCTCCTGTCTCGTTGCTTGTGTTATCAACAACAACAACAAAACAGATTCCCAAACTAAAATATCTGCCATCATAGTTTAGGAGTATGCTCAAAAATATTCCTGATCCGTTAGCATGATTAATTTATGCAAAGTAAATGTTAAAGTAACATCTCTTCAGCAGACTGGAAGAGAGGCAAGAAGTAATCTTCCCAGGACACACGGAAGCAGTAGTAAAATAAAGGGATCATCTGCACATTGCACAGATGGAACAGACGAATGCATGTAATTTTACAATAATATACTTTGTATTTGTTTAATGTTCGCATTTTAAAAGTTCCTACCTATGTGAGAGATGGGACTAGCTCCATGGGGAACTGCCATGAAAGCAGCTGAATCTTTCAAAGGAACTGAATCTTAAATGAGACCACGTTGTCGTAACTTCATCCACAAATTTCAGCATTTTGTACAGGTGGTTGAGAATGAGCACATCCATTTTACAGATGGAGAAAGCAAGGCAAAAGGTTAAGTACAAAGCCAGGTCAGGAAATGTCTGGCAGAATGGTCTTCTGACAGAAAGTGCCCTTTTAATAATATCAACATTTTCCATGGGAAAACGGCAATGATGGGTCTGCAGCTGCTTCACTGGAATATTCCCATCTTCCAGAGGAAGCAAAGCTGACAACAGCTTCCATCTGCAAAGCTAGGAAACTAAAATTGGTGATTCAGTACTCCCAGCACAGGACGCTTCAGCATTTCTCCTCCCTAAAACGCAGTTGTGGTTTTCTCTTTTGCCTCTGATTGCAACAAAACTCCTTCTGAAGAAGGAATTTTCTCTAGGACAGAAACTCAGTTTCCAATCAACTCCAGGGTCAAAGCCAAGAGCACAGGGCCACACTCTCTCCCAATACCCTTATCAGTACCTGTATTTCTTTTTTTATAAACTGAGGAGCAAGACAAGACAGCCCATAAAAAGGGATGTACGCATGCCGTAACTTCAGGACGCTTTGCCTGTAGGCACCCTGCTCCCGGAGCACAGTCTGCAGGCCACGGCGGCACCTTGTGCCGTGAAATGCGCAGGGAGAGCCGGGCAGCTCTGTGTAAAACCAACAGCAAGCAGCACGCTGAGCCCACGCATGGCTGTGCCAGCCAGAGTTAGTGCTGCTGAGGAGAAGAAAGCCTCTGAAACCTAGTCTCACTTCGGGAGTTCAGGCATCTCTACAAAGTCCCAAATTAGCCATTTGAGAGTGAGGGACAGCCCAAAACTTTCCCTCAGAGTACCAGGGACCGGCTCCCTCCTCTTCTCTTTCAGATCAAATTGGAAAGGAGAGGAGGATGCTGTTGGCAGCAGCAGCACCCAGCTTTTAATTAACGGACTAGAAATCTTTCTCAGCGTTAACGGGCTTCCAGCGTGCATCACCCGCCTTCCAGGAGGGAGCCTCATCTATCAGGCTACAGGACAAACCTGGCTAGGCATTGTTATTATTATTTTAATTCAGGATTCATTTAATGGCAAATCCATGCATCACTTTAGGAGCACGGATCTTCCCAGCCACCATCATTAAATTACAGTCATCCATCTCTCCACGTATGAATCATGCACTCACAGGCAGTCCCACTTCAGCAAGACTTTTCCTCCCAACCAGCCTCACCTAGTTAAAATGTTCATCTCCTCCCACTGTAAAAAGCCAACACGCACTTTGGCAAAGACGCCCAGTTTGTTTACTCCACACTTGCTCCGAGTTTGAGATGAGCAGCCAGACCCAGAGCCCAGCCAAAACAGCAACACCTCCAGGCATGCAGAGCAGCGTAGAAAACACCGGTAGCAAAACCAGTCGCTCATGAAGCAAGGTTGGGGACGAGATGACCATGCTTGGGTTTCAGCACTTAACCCCATGCACGTCTCCTTGCGGACACCTGAGGCTCCATCTGTCCCTCTCCTTGTCCACCGTGTCGTGTGATTCAGGTCACGTATCCTGCACCCGTCAGATGTTAGCCCAGGGGTGAGCCAACATGCTGGTGGCTGGCGCGAGCTTCGGCTCAAGCACCAGCTTCAGCCCTGAGCTGAAACGGCAGCACGGGTCTCTCCCAGGACCTTCAGTGCATCTGCACTAGGACAGGGCAGAGCTACGTCATGTTTGCTGGTGGTGCTACCAAGGAGCTGAAGCCAACACCACAGCATGGTTCAACCCTCTGACCCAGCCACCAGCATCCAGTCCCACGCTCATGTCCCCCTCTTCCTCAGTCCTGATCCAAGCCAAACGGGACAAGGACTGACCACCAGCAGCAGCAGTGAGGGCTGCCAGCATGACGGTATAGGCACAGCCCGGTGGCAAGCCCAAATTTAGAGCGCCACGTTATTTCTTCACTTCTCGCAAGTCTTAACCACAAGGCTCTAGCCTTCCTTCTGAAATGGAGAACCATCCCTGATGGTCAGGATCACAGCTTGAGTATCATCTCTGTGGGAGAGCGAGCTGTTCACTCAACATTTTCTCTTTTAACTTGATATAAAGAAATACCTGCATTTGCCAACCACTTGCCTGCCTAAACATTTTACATTGGCTGATATCCTGTCTACATATTTTTAAACATTTCTTTAATTTTATCCAGTGTTTGGACACATGCCACCAAGGCAACAAACTGATGCATGCAGCCATCTACACTGCCTGAAACAAGGTAATATTAGTTTGGCAGCTAAGAAAAACCGATGCAACCTTAAATATAAGCACAATAATTTCAGGGGCGAGGGAATGCCCTCATGAAAAAAAAAAAAGCTTCGGGCTATTTTTTAAGTTCCACACAAAAATGTTATCCGAGTTCATTTTGCACTTTTGATAATCTAAAAAAATCTGGTAAGAGTTGCAATTTCAAGTTATGCACAGAAGGAGAAAAATAAACAGATATACAAATTAAGATATTATTTCCTTGGCATGGATTCAAAAGGGCTCTAAAACTTGAAATTTGGCAGACAAGTATTTTCTATTTATAGTTGAAGCAGCTACAGCTCAGGCTAAGATTCAACTTCCAGTATAAACCCTCCTCTTATAGTTTCTCACAGCAAACTCTTTCAAGCAAATTCCTTTGGGGGAAAAGTTTTTCCAGAGCTTGGTGTCATCTGCCCCTAACCCCAACCCTTTTTTTCAAAGAAAAATTTCCATGGCTTTTGTTCCATCCGTTTATGGACAAAACCACCCCTCGTCTTCTGATAAAGCACTTTTGTGCACAAAACAGTAAACCGATTCTGTTCACACTTAATTTAGCTCCCAATAAGGGAAAATGGGTCAGTCATTTTGAAGTTACGAGCAATGTATTTTCACTTTTGTTTTGTTTCAGGGATACCGTCCAGTGAAGACTTATGAATCCAGTCTACAGCTAAGGGAAAAAAAAGACTCCTGTGTGCAGCTAGCTGCTCAGTTTTAATGTTTAATTGAAATTCTGCAGCGGTGAGGTGTGACAAAGCACGTAAAAGAACAAGGTCTTCTGGAGTCCAACTCACAAATGCTTCAGGAGTCCAAGTTCAAAGCCCAAGAGGGACTTCTAAGCAGAGACCATTTAGGAAAAGCCACAGTGTCCTCCTACGTATACACGATCAGCACCTAGCTCTAGAAAGCAGGCAGCATAAAGCAGAGGTATCTTGTGCTGGACCTCTGTACAGAAGGGCAAACAAATTATAACTTCAGAGACAACTGGTTTTTTAAAAAGTGAATGTGAAATTTAGCCTGAGCAGTCAGCCTTTAGGCTACCTGTTGAGAGAGGTCTTTTTAAAGTACTTAAAATATTTTATTAATGGATTAAAAAAAGTACTACGCTGAATATTGGCATATTGTTAGCAGAAATACAAGAAAAAGCTTTATTTCCTGATAAGCTGGTGGTGGTCATTAAATTCCCCTGATTTTTCCCAAATTAACAATATAATTAAAACTCTAAGTAATAACTTACATGATATCTACATAATCTTAACTATCTTATCGATTACAAATATTCTAGTAACAGATCAGCTAATTTGACAACTCCAACATCTGCAAACTCTGGAAAAGTAAGGGATTTACTTTTGTATCTTAGTGAGGTACCGAAATATTGCAGCATATCCTCACTGTTTTAATGTAACGTTCATCAGTGCTGCCTACCACTCTAAACCTGGGCACTTGCTCATAGAAGTTCAGAATTCACACTGATGTGGCAAACCATCACTATTTTTTATACTACAAATTTAACAGTCCATTGCATCATTCTTCTCTCCTCATTTTTTTCCAAGCCATACAATGTTTATGTATCCATGAACTGTTTATGGAAGTATATAAACACATACCCTAAAAGTGATACTTAATAGAGAACATGCATCAGAAATAGTTATTAAAGCTTCTTACACAACATAAAAAAAAGTTTTCCAGTATCCACCAGGATGTAAATAAAGAGAAGCAAAATCTCCTTACATGTAATCATTGTACATATACATAATTTTACATGTACTTGCAGCAATATAAAAAAGGTATTTTTAAAGCCTATATGAATGAGTATCTCATTACTAAAGGTAAGGATAAAATTAGAGGTGATCCAGTTACTGTGGTTTTACAGCTTACAACTTATCACCTGAGCTGTGCTAAATTAGTCTGTCTGTGTTCCCGGCCCAATGCAACTGTATAGAGAAATATTTTCACTTAAACAACTTCCATGGTGTACTACATTAATACATTTCATCTCTTTTTGCAATGGACTAAGAGCATACACACACAGTCATTTACTGCAAATTAATTGGTGACTGATAATTTATGGTGCTCATTTGCTGGCAACTCTCTGGCATTTTTCTAAGTACTAAAGAATGGGTACCTTGAAAGATTTATTGTACTAAATAAAAGCACCCTTTAGAATTAGTTGCTTTTACTTGCTCACACCAAAACAGAGATTGAATATTATCACAAATTCGTTAGCACAAATTTTAAAGCCCCGATTCTGCAAACACTTACACATGTGGTTAACTCGGGTTAGCCCACCAATAATCCCACCGACACATCTCCCTGGCCATCCTGGAAGTCCACCAGTCTAAACCACCTGGAATTTTTTGTTATTTTTTTTTTCCCCCTGATTCAAGTGTTCACACCATGCTAATGGAACAAAATGCTTTAGCATTCCTTAAAATGTTGTTTCATTAGCATGGTTCCTCTGCTGTGGTCTGTCAAAACCACTCTATGATCTCCTGGAAAATCTTTTTTCCAGGAGAAAACAGCGCACTGCTTAATTTCTTAACAGCCACTTAGATGAGGAAAGTCAAACACAGAGGAAACTGTTTACAAGATCTAAGCCCCAGTTAGTGCTAATAAGTCAATTATTGTATCAAAAGTAACAGACACGAAATAATTTTGAAATGACATTTTTTAAATAAGTATGAAGTACTAAAATATATTAGGAATCTAATTAATATATTAGCTTACTAGCTGTATAGAAGCCAGATTTATAAAAAGGAACATTGCCTGTGAAATTGGATTCCTCAAAAATAAAACCTTTTTTCATTAAAACAGACAATCCAACTTACAAAGGTATGCAATACCAACCCACGTGGATCAAGTTGTATTTACTCACCATACTAGAAAGATTTCTAGAAATCATCTATAAGCCACTTGAAATTATTTAACTAGAGACATAAAATATTTCTCAATTTACTTTCTTAGCTTATCACAACAGCGGCCAGTGAAGGAGCTCTACAGCTGCTGATCTGAGACCAGAGCGGACACCATCACGAGCTCCTTTGCATGAAGTAACTTGCCCAATTTTCTGAAAGCTTCTCTCCATATTGCACTTCAACCAAGAGCACTTACACAACTCTGATGTACTGAGCATCCTCTACCTTTCTCCACACTCCATACCTTAGGTAAACAGCTCTCACTTAATTCATCCGATACCTTTCACAGATTTTAGTACGGCTTTACTTGGATCACAGCCAAACACAGACTTCTTCGCGCCTCTCCCTTCAGTCCTGGCCTTGGTTCGGCTTTGGTGTTTTGGAAAACCTAACCTCGCAGCCGCAAGCATCCCTGTTACTGTGTCTTAGCGTCCTGACTCTGGACTCACGTATCGACCTGCTCCTCACCTTGCCTGTGCTCGCGAGAAGCCTACCCGGCTGGGAACTTGGACATGAAGTTTATGTGAGCTATATATTGCAGAACTGAAAGTAAGAAAAGCTGCAGGCAACACATTTATCTCTATGCATGAATCTTTAATTTTTCCAGAAAATTACCAAGACAGTCATTGAAAGAGCTGTAGCTGGGTCCCCAGGATATGAGCAAAAGACCCCATTTATGGAAGTCCCTGCAGCATCTCCACCCAGCCTGGTAAATGGAGTTCCTTCATAACAAGTCTTGTCTTCCTTCCCCAAAAATGTTCTAAGAAAAAACATTCACCTCAAAAATGGGCACTTTAAACCAGTCCTGGCCTTTTATTCCAATTCCTTCTAAATGAAGCTTTACTTCTTCTGAAGTTCATCACAAATAGGTTTTTTAACAGATAGTACTTTATGGAACTGAGAAGAAATATTTTTTTATGTAAAAAGCAGCTCAATTTGAAGATAAAGAGAGTAAGCCAAAGAAGTAAAATGCAAGTGTTAACAAAGATAAGCTGATTTTTTTTTTTATTTCTGTTGAAGAAGTGCCTAAGATCTTCAAACAGGCGTAAGGGCCGCACAGTATTAGATAATGCACAATGGACAAATATCACAAAAATTATCCTCGCTGCAGATAAGGCAGAATTTAGCATGCAGAGAAAATATGCAATAGGTGAATAAACAGATGAAGGGGCAGAGTATGTAAAGGTTAAAAAGGCAGCAGCAAAGACAGGTGCATAGAACACAGGCACAAATGTGAGGATCAAACTAAATAAAATGGTTGGATTTATTAAAAGTTAATTTCTGCTATCTCCACAGATGATTACACAGAAAATAACAATTTGACTAATTAGTTAATATTTGTACAGTACTTTGAATATATAAAGTGATATATAAGTTAATATCATTTCAATTAGACTGGAAATGAGATAGAAGTATCAGTGCATTTATTAATATTTAATATGTTCACTTTCAACAACAGCAACAAGCTTTACATTTTAATTGTGTGTTTCAAAACATAAAAGTAGAAGGCCCTGTGAAGTAACTACAAAGTTTTCTTACCAAGATCCTGCCAAAACCCTATGAATATTAAAAATAAACACACGTGGTTTTTAGCCAGATGGTTAAATTAGGAACTCTTGATTAGAAGATGAGTGACAGGGTCCATGGGCCATGCTTTATCACTTCTTCCTTCCGAAACAAATTCCCTTTATGATCAGGTCATTCATTTTTATCACCTAAAGGTACATCACATCTTTGCGAACCTCCTCCTAAGAGCTACTCCTCCTGTACACGGCGGTGAAAGAGGCCATAGACTACAGGCACGTAGGGCTTGGTGCTCTCCAGCTGATGGACAGCAGGGTGATCTAACCCCCCTTTACACAGTCACATCAGCTGCATTGCACAGGATCAGAAATAGTGCCCATCTTAGGGAAGGGCTGCCACCCCTTGCTGAGGGTCTTCTTGAAACAGGATGCCAAGCAGGGCTTTCTTAAAAAGCATCGCTCCCGCATCCTCAGCCAAGCCATTGATCAACACAGCCCTGCACCCCAGAGGGTGCTGGGCTGCCTCCGCAGGGCAGGGGGAGAAGGCACCTTGTACTGGTGCTGTCCCTTCCCTTTCAGATTTCTGCCATGGAAATCCACTGTCACCGAAAGCAAATAAGCTTCCAATGGTCTGTGCTTCCCCAGGAGCCACGTAGCCATCTGGGAGCTAAATCAAACCATACAGCAGAACCTGCAGGTTGGACATTTCAGCATAATCTGGACTCCTGTTTGGTTTCACTTCAAGGGCTGTCAGGCAAAGCCATCAAAGCTACGCAGGGAGCGTAGCGTCCAACGTCGACCATTAATGACCATTCACCCAACTACGCTCAACACCTTCACAACGCACAAAGCAGCCGTAGCTCTTTACAAACCGGAATAACTATAGCAATAATTAAAAGGAAATAAAACTGTACATCAAACTGAGAAGCAAAGACATCTTTAAGAACGTGAAACAAGTGCTTATTAATTTAGACAATTTCTGCCCGATGGCATTTTTCTTGAAAGAAGAGGGAAAAAATGGAGTGCAGAAAGAGTTATTCAAAGGTATTTTTTTTTATTTGCCTTCGTTAAATACTATATAACGTGCTCTTATTTGAAAAACATCAATCAAATTTATAGATTCGTGATAAATACAGTTGTAATTATAGCTGCCTGAAAATAATTCAGCTGTCACGTTTACCCTGTCAAAGTAAATAACGCTGTCATTTTAGTTGATGTGTGGGACTTGAGTAAACATTTCAAAGCATGAATTTTGAAGTAAGATTTCTTCACTTGAAACAATCGCTCAAATTAATTTTCCTTCCAAGTCTAATTAATTATGCTTATTTTCTTAGTATGAACGAACTCTTTAACTATTTAACCAAGGCATCTTGAAGTAGATTGTGGGTGCATAACATTAATCATACAAAATGCACATCAAAACACATGACCTGTTGACCACAGAAGAAAAGTGGCATTTGTACTGCTCCATCCTTATTGTTGTCACACCTGAAAGCACTTCAAACACTTTAAATTTATCCCTATACCACCCATGCATGGCAGGGAAATAGCATCATTCCCGTTCCACAAATGAAGATCTGGGGCAAAAACATTTTTCACAATTAAGAAGTGAATATTATTAACAAGTATTAGACTCAGCTGGATGTACTTAAGCTGGAGAGAAAAAGAGATGCCAGGGGAGCTTTCTAAAGACAAACCTTGGTAGAACAAACTTCAGAATTTATTGGTGGTACAAAAATTTCCAACTGGGGGCAACAGAAAGCATGGTATTTCACAGTTAGGTCATTTTTTACTGAACCTACAGGAAAAGAAAATGTTACAACTTTTCAAAACTAAAATGAGGGAAACTGGGTGACTGCTTACTTCATCAAAATATAGAAAATGCTACTAGATCTTTAAAAAAAAAAACCCACGCCAGAGGTACTTGGGAAATTCCCACTTTCAGGCTCACATTCTGCTGATAATTCCACTTCTGACCTCTCCAGTGAACTTATCATTAGACTCACTACACTGTCTTCTATTTATTAGCAGTGCAACACTATCAAAAATGAACATTTCAGCAAAATATTTCAAAAAGTTCTGTTCAATACCAGCTAAAGGACAAGACTTTTCAGCACTGTATTCTGGATTAATGAAAAAAAAAAAATCCCACACTACATCCTCAGCTTTGAGAATCAATCATTTCTTCTGAGGACATGACAACACTGTTAACATTTCTGACCCAACATTTTTTTGCCTTCAACTCTTCACCTGTTACACGGGCACAGTGCTCCTTACCGTCTTTGCTAAGCATTTGAGACCTTACATAAGAGGCAGGTGTTAGTACTTAAAAATGACCATCTAAAACATGTTGTACTTACTTTATTCTTGGCCCTTCTGAAAAGGAAAAGAACCTGGATTTCTCTTCTATACATTCATTTTAGACTACACCACTTTTCAGTACTATAAACGAAAGATAAAAGCAATAAAATTGCACTGACCTTTTCCTTAATGTAGACTCACAAACCTTGACCACCCTGATGACCTCTTTAACAGTACGTCGGAAATCATGCATTCTTGCTGCCACTAGCAGAGCTAGAGAATAAGTAGGGAAAGTCAATGTCAAAGAGATGAAAATTTCCTGAAGAAAAGCAGAAAACAGTCAGATAACTATACCTCTCCTTGTCCCTGCCTTCAGCTAAAGAGTTGTAAATGCTTATGCTCAGCTGTGTCCCTGAGTACAGGTGATTGACAAACTTTGCTTCCTACCCAATGGAATTAAGCTGATTGCAAATTGCACCCTGAAAAATTCTATGCTTTAGCATTTGGGAAACCATGGCCAGCTACTTAAATACAGCACAAGAACATCTCAAGGTTCATATATTTTAAAGTTACCATCTTTTTAGCCAGAATTTACTAGTCCTGAATAAAAAAATCTCCAGTTGACTCTTCCAGAAGCGAAACACTGAATTCACTTTGGCTGTTATCCTCATTGCGGTCACCACCATCACTGTCTTCCTAGTGCCCAAGTGCTCTCCTGCAAGACCCTCTACACAGCTAGGTAACTAGTACTGGCTGCATTTACATTAGTGCGTTGATTCACAACACTAGCTCCGTTTTGAAGCATCACCCCCACTCATCGTGCAGCAGCTCAGTGTGCGGAACAGTTTCAAGCACGCAAAAGTGATTCCTTTCAGAGGAAACTAAACCAGAGCTTCACTTCAGGTATGTTTAAAGTGCTCCAGTTCCTAATGGGAACATCAGGGGCTGAACTAACAACTGGTCCTTCAAACAATGTATGGCACAGACATTTAGGCCAGGGAACCAAACTAAACCCAGCCCATAGTACACCACATGGACTGCATATGGATGGATGGATGGATGTAGGGGGCTCAGCACCACCTGCTTCAATCTATTGATCCATGTCTGTTGAATCAAATCACTTGCTCGTGTGGATATGGTCTATGTAGTGAATCAGGCTGGTCTCCCATGGAGCCTACACTCAAATTTTTAGCAATGTGCAATAAGCGAGTACTACTAACAAAAAGAGGCTAAAAATTTCACAAAGATTGCATAGTCCTGTGTTCCCTAAGGTTTGAGCGCCATTTCTCATTCCTGTGTGCACATGTAAGATCTTCCAAATAAAATAAAGCGTACGTGAACTCTATGACTATTTACAGTCTTCATTACTCTGACCGCACTGGCTGGTACTGACTACCTTTTAACCTAGCCCTCCCAAACCGGTAGGTTTTTTGTAAGCATCATGACAGTGATGGATCTTGGAAAAAGATGAAGAAGGAGAGGAAAATAATTTCACAGAACAGGTCAAAGAGGGCATTTCTTGCATAAGACTCTGTGTAAGACACAAATCAAAGTGCTTGCACTAATGGTGTCATTTTAGCTGACAAAAAAAAACGTTTAGCAGCTAGAGCTTGCAGGGCGGGGGGGGGGGCAAGAAGAGCACCAGAAAGGAGGTTAAAAAATCTAAAAGTAAAATACAAAGGTTCTGAGCAAGTAATGTAGGATCAAGGGCAAAAATGAAGTTTGAGTTTCAGAAACTATTTCGATGAAGACCTATATAATCTGTAGGTGCCTGACAGCGCAAAACCCAGAGAACATGCCATCACCAAGGAAATGAGAAAGTCCTCATCTGTTCCCAGCTCCCAGACTCTCCTGTCCAACCCGCTGCGGGGGAAGCGATACACCCAGCATCTGACATACCTGCTCCGCAGAGCCCAGAGGGCCGGCGGCCGGTGTGCATCCAGTCCCGCTTCATTCTCTGCAACAGCCTGAGAGCCGTCATGGACACCTCGTGGTTCTTATCCCCAAATTCAAGCATGTGTGCAAAACGAGGAATATATAAACACGGATCTGCAACAGAAAGTAATACAATTATTTCTCATCCTAACCTTTGATTTAGGAAACACAGCACTTGAGTGGCAGTACTGCGGGGTTGTCATGGTTGGCTTGCTTCACGTCTCAGCAAACACCACGGACTGTGCTGCTGCGCCAGATCCTCTGATCACTAAGCTTTAGAAGCACCTTTTTAGTTAAGCTAGAACAAAACCCCTTCTTGCTTTATAGACAAGAGACCTTTAAAGCACTGCACAAAGTTTTTCTTACATGCTTTTCAGGGTCCAAGGCTGCATATGCTGACTCCGACACGTGAGCAGTGTTACTGGTATCAGTGAAATTATGCACAAACCTAAGCATTTGCAAAAGCTTTTGCAGAATGAGGACGTAACTTAGTTCCAAAGCTCCTAACATCTCCTGCAAAGTAACAAATAAGCTAACTTGCATGTCTCGTCTCATACCTACCTACAAACTAAGCTTCAAAAAAACTTCTTTCGCTTAAAATCCCGTGTCCCTAACAGAAGTCTACTTACACCTTCAAAGTTAATTCCAGCTCCTTCTCAGACTCATATTCCACGAATACAAAACACTGTTTATTACAGATACTGAAGCATACTCTCCATCGGCATAAATTGCTGGAACTCAATTAACGTCAACAGCACTATGACAATTTACATCAGCCACGGCTCTGCCTCCAGATGTATAAACTTACTTCAAGTGTTGGTGTTATCAGCTTCAAACTAACCGAAATATGTCAGTATGGACTGTGCTTTGCTTAAACCAATTTATAATTTATCAAACAATCTTGTAAAAGCTACACTTAACACATGTTTACTCTTACTTGAGGTATCAATTTCTCATTTCCTGACAGCTTTTTACCACTTGACCAAAAATCTATGATGTATGGTAAATTGTTAACTATTAGTCTCAACTCAATTTCCTTAGCTGATCCCCTATGTGGGCACTTAAACTGATAAAGATGAAAATTCAGCTCGAAACACTGGAACAATCTTACGGATTTAGAATTAATCAAAGCAGTTTCATTTAGCACCAAGTTCTAACAATGATGCCCTGTTGCTATCCATAATTACCAAGATCACACTGGAGGTGATTACGCCTGTCAGCCCTGCAGAAGCATTTAAATGAAAGCATTTATCAAGCAAAAACTTCCAAACACATCTCCCTCAAAACTGAAGAAGTGCCAGAGTGCTGTCACCACCTAAACATGACCCTAAAAATCAAAGGTTTAGGAAAGATTAACTGATCCCCATGATTCTTAAGGGCAGTTGTTCTGTATTTCCAAGTATGGTTTTATAAAACTGTACTCAACAGAAACGACCAATTCCAAAACACACCAACAACCAAAAAAAACCCTTTCAGAAATGATAGCCTGGGGTTCAACAGACATTTAAACTTTGCTCTTTGCACTACAGAAACGCGTGCGATGTTGCAAAGCAATGCCCGGTTTGCTTTCCCATCTCTTCTTACCCCAAGAGGGCCCAACGTCGCCTCCTCCAGCCACCAGAGCGGAGCAAAGCGAGACAGTTCACAGCTTTCTCTTCAGAGCTGAGTTTTGGGAGCATTTACACATTTGCATTGTAGCCATTCAGACATTTCTGCAGCATTCATGCCCACAGGTCATTTGACAAAACATTGCACATCGTTAATTTAAATCCTGAAGCTAACAAACAGCCAGAAAATGACTATGCAGGTCGGTTTTAAGTGAAAAGCCTTAAAGAGGCCATAAATGGCTAGAATGCAATACTACCGATATAAAAATTAAATGCAGGGCTAAGGTTAATGTAAACACGTCCCACATGGACGCAAACATTTTAAAAAAAATTGAAAATATTTTTTTGTTTGAAGTTGTAAAACCCAAACGCCTTGAATCCTTTCACGTGTACGAAACAAGCACCAACGCACCAAGGGTGTCCTGCTCCCAGGTGAGTCCCCTTTGCCTTCGGGGAGACCCCTGGGACTGAAACCCTTGCACACGGGTGAGCAAGGCCAAGTGGGGCAAAACCCGTTGGCTATCCCTGAACGGGGACTGCAGGGGCCATGAAGCAGACAGCAAGGCATCATTTTATTTTTTAAGAAGGAAGCAGCTGTTTTTCCGAAGACTTTCCCTTCTCTCCCTATCCCAGTGGCGACTTGGGACTGGGACTTTTGGAAGCACCCATATGCCACATAGTCATTAACAGCAATATAGAAAAATTCCTAGGAAACTGCTCGAAAGAGTGACTTGCCCACCAAAACAGGTGACGGGGACGGCAGGCCCGGGGAGAGGAGCCGGAGCCGTGCCCCGCCGCCAGCCCACCCCACAGGGCCGGGCGCGGACAGCGCGGCCGGGGCAGGGGTCAGTCCCCGCCGAAACACCCCCGCAAGGCAGGCGGGGACCCAGGCCGGCAGGGCCCGCGCAACCGGGGCACAGCAGCCTCGGGGCTGCGAAAAAAGGGAAGGAAAAAAAGCCCCTCCAACTTCCCTTGACTTAAATAATTCCGCCCCGGCCGCGCCCCCAGGGCCCGCAGCCGTCCCAGGCGCCGGCCCCGGCGGGGCAGCGCGGCG